>JACEFZ010004997.1:142500-150185 GCA_014155875.1 Cepaea nemoralis | reverse complement strand
GATAAATTTGGGGGGGCCCAAACCGGGTATGTTCGAGACAAAAAACACTGAGGATCCAGTATATGGGATGTGTGAGATGGCAAAACAGCCCGCCCTCGATTATCGGCATGGACAGAGATGACGGAAAGTTTGTAAGAACTGTAAATATAACTTTAAATACATAAAGGGCATCGCAAAGCTTCTTGACAGACAGTGCATGGTGTGTAATGTGATACATAGACAGGCTGTTGCAGCTTGTAACCCCACCCACATATTTCCTCATTGTTACGCTTTCATTAGTCGAAGCATAGAATATTGTAGTTGGGTCCCTGGTGATAAATTTGCTTTCTTAAAAGCAGTGAGCAACATCTGTTAGAAGCACTGAATGAGGGGCAGGGTCGCATTAGTAAAGTGTGCTAGTTGAGAAGGTTTTCTGGATGAAGTGCGTGTTTGCAGGGTGTTTTTAGGTTTTGTTTGGTAGGAGGGTTTGGGGGGTGAGGGTGTGTGTTTGTGAGGTTGGTGTGGGGGAGGGTTGTTTTTAAAAGGGGTTTGGAAAAGGGTGTTTGGGGAGGTGCGTGTTTTGTGAGGTTTGTTTTGGGGGGATGTGGTTTGGTGAGGTTGGTGTTTGCTGCGGTGGGGGCTTTGGGAATGATATGTATTTGATGAGGTTGTGTGTTTGATGAATTTGTGTGTTTTGGGGAGGGGGTTTTTTTGGTGAGGTTGTGAGCTTGGTGGGTGAGTTTGGTGAGGTTGTATTTTTGAGGTTGTGTGTTTGGTGACGTTGTGTGCTGGGTGAGGTTGTGGACTGGGTAAGATTATGTGCTGGGTGATTGTGTGATTGGTGAGGTTGGTGTTTGGAGATGTGTGTGTTTGGTGAGGTTGTGTGTTGCTGAGGTTATGTGATTGGTGTGGTTGTGTTTTTTGTGATTTGTATGTTTGGTGAGGTTGTGTGCTAAGTGAGGTTGTGTGAATTGTGAATTTATGTGTTTGGTGAGGCTATGTGTTTGGTGAGGTTGTGTGTTTGGTGGGCTTGTGTGGTTGTTGAAGTTATGTGCTGGGTGAGGATGTGTGTTGGGTGAGGTTGTGTTTCAGGTCAGTTTGTGTGTTTGATTAGGTTGTGTGCTAAGTGAGGTTATGTGATTGGTGAGGTTGTGTGTTTGGTGAGGTTATGTGTGTTGTGAGGTTGTGTGTATGGTGGAGTTGTGTGTTTGGTGAGGTTGTGTATTTGGTGAGGTTGTGTGTTTGGTGAGTTTGCGTGTTTGTTGAGGCTGTGTATTTGGTGAGGGTGTGTGTTTGGTGAAATTGTGTGCTAAGGAGGTTGTGTGATTTCTGGATTTGTGTGTTTGGTGAGGTTATGTCTTTGGTGATGGTGTGTGTTTGGTGAGGTTGTGTGGTTGATGAGGTTGTGTATCTGGTGAGGTTGTGTGCATGGTGAGGTTGTGTGCTTGGTGAGGTTGTGTATTTGGTTAGGTTGTATAGTTGGTGAGGTTGTTTGTTTGGTGAGGTTGTGTATTTAGTGTAGTTGGTTTTAGGTGAGGTTGTGTGTGGTGAGGTTGTGTGTTTGATGAGGTTGTGTGTGTCGTGAGGATGTTTGTTTGGTGAGGTTGTGTATTTTAGGTTGTGTATTTTGTGAGGTTGTGTGGTTGGCGAGGTTGTGTGCTAGGTGAGGATGTGTGTTTTATGAGGTTGTGTATTTGGTGAGGTTGTGCCTTTGGTGAGGTTGTGTCTTTGGTGAGGTTGTGTGCTGGGTGAGATTGTATGTTTGGTAAGGTTGTTTGTTTGATGAGGTTGTGTGGTTGGTGAGGTTGTTTATTTGAGGTTGTGTGTTTAGTGAGGTTGGGTTCTTGGTAAGGTTGTGTGTTTGGTGAGGTTGTGTGATCTGTTGATGTTGTGTGATTGGTGAGGTTGTGTGCTTGGTCTGGATGTGTGTTTGGTGAGGTTGTGTGCTTGGTCTGGATGTGTGTTTGGTGATGTTGTGTTTTTCGAGGTTTTGTGTTTTGTGAGGTTGTGTTCTTGGTGAGGTTGTGCATTTGGTGAGGTTGTGTGTTTGGTGAGGTTGTGTGTTTGGTGAGGTTGTGTGTTTGGTGAGGTTGTGTGTTTGGTGAGGTTGTGTGTTTGGTGAGGTTGTGTGTTTGGTGAGGTTGTGTGTTTGGTGAGGTTGTGTGTTTGGTGAGGTTGTGTGTTTGGTGAGGTTGTGTGTTTGGTGAGGTTGTGTGTTTGGTGAGGTTGTGTGTTTGGTGAGGTTGTGTGTTTGGTGAGGTTGTGTGTTTGGTAAGGTTGTATGTTTGGTGAGGTTGTGTTCTTGGTGAGGTTGTGCATTTGGTGAGGTTGTGTGTTTGGTGAGGGTTGTGTGTTGGTGAGGTTGTGTGTTTGGTGAGGTTGTGTGTTTGGTGAGGTTGTGTGTTTGGTGAGGTTGTGTGTTTGGTGAGGTTGTATGTTTGGTGAGGTTGTGTGTTTGGTGAGATGTATTGCTGGCTGAGAGTTGTTGAATGCTGAGAGTGTATGATAGCTGAGAGTGTGTGCTAGCTGAGAGTGTGTGATATCTGAGTAGTGTGTGCTAGCTGAGAGTGTGTGCTAACTGAACGTGTGTGCTAGCTGAGAGTATGTGCTGGCTGAGTGGATGTGCCAACTGAGAGTCTGTGCTAGCTGAGATTGTATGCTAGTTGAGAGTGTGTGCTATCTGAGAGAGTGTGATAGCTTATTGTGATTGCTAGCCGAGAGTGTTTGCTAGCTGAGAATGTTATGTTTGTTAGCGAAGAGTGTGTGCTAGATTAGAATGTGACGTGTGCTACCTGAGAGTGTTATATGTGCTAGATGTAATTGTGTGCAAGTTGAGAATATGATGTGTGCTACCTGCGAGTGTGATATGTGTTAGATGTTATTGTGTGCTAGCTGAGAATGTGATATGTGCTAGATGTGATTGTATGCTAGCTGAGATAGTGATGTATGCTAGCTGATACAGTGTGCTAGCTGAAAATGTGGTATGCGCTAGTTGAGATTGAGTGCCAGCTTAGAGTGTGCTAGCTGAAAGTGTGCTAGCTGAGAGTGTGTGCTAGCATAGAGTGTGTGCTAGCAGAGAGTGTTTGCTAGCTTAGATTGTGTACTAGCTGAGAATGTGTGCTAGCTTAGAATGTGTGCTAGCTTAGAATGTGTGCTAGCTTAAAGTGTGTGCAATCTGAGAGTGTATGCTAGCTGAGAGTGTGGTGTAGGCCAAATGAGAGTGTGTGCTAGCTGAGAGTGTGTGCTAGCTGAGATAGTGATGTGTGCTAGCTGATATTGTGTGCTAGCTGAGAATGTGGTATGCGCTAGTTGAGATTGAGTGCTAGTTTAGAGTGTGTGCTAGCAGAGAGTGTGTGGTAGGTAAGAATGTGTGCTTGTTGAGAGTGTGTGCTAGCTTAGAGTGTGTGCTAACTGAGAACGTGTGCTAGTTTAGAGTGTGTGCTAGCTGAGAGTGTGTGCCAGCTGAGAGTGTGTGCTAGCTGAGAGTGTGGTGTATGCCAGCTGAGAGTGTGTGCTAGCTGAGAGTGTGGTGTATGCCAGCTGAGAGTGTGTGCTAGCGAGAGTGTGGTGTATGCCAGCTGAGAGTGTGTGCTAGCTGAGAGTTGGGGTGCTAGCTGAGAGTGTGTGCTAGCTGAGAGTGTGGTGTATACCAGCTGAGAGTGTTGCTAGCTGAGGCCTGGAGTGTTGTGTTAGCCTGAGGGGTGTGGGTTTGCTAGCTGAGATTTGTGACTGTTTTAAGGGCTGAGAGTGTGGGTTCAGCTGAGAGGTGTGCTAGCGAGAGTGTGGTGTATGCCAGTGAGAGTGTGTGTTAGCGGGGGGAGAGTTGTGGTCCCAGCTGAGAGTGTGGTGTATGCCAGCTGAGAGTGTGGGGGGTTTTTGCCAGCGAGAGTGTGTGCTACTGGAGTTTAATCCTGGGGTTCTGAGGGGTGTGGTGTATCCAGCTGAGAGTGTGTGCTAGCAGAGAGTGTGGTGTATACCAGTTAGAGTGTTTCCCAGCTGAGAGAGTGTGGGGTGCTAGCTGCGAGTTAATCCTAGCTGAGAGTGTGGTGTATACCAGCTGAGAGTGTGTGCTAGCAGAGAGTGTGGTGTATACCAGCTTAGAGTGTATGCCAGCTGAGAGTGTGTGCTAGCTGCGAGTTAATGCTAGCTGAGAGTGTGGTGTATACCAGCTGAGAGTGTGTGCTAGCTGAAAGTGTGGTGTGTACCAGCTTAGAGTGTATGCCAGCTGAGAGTGTGTGCTAGCTGCGAGTTAATGCTAGCTGAGAGTGTGGTGTATACCAGCTGAGAGTGTGTGCTAGCTGAAAGTGTGGTGTATACCAGCTTAGAGTGCGTGCTAGCTGAGAGTGTGTGCTAACTGCAAGTTAATGCTAACTGAGAGTGTTTGTTAGCTGAGAGTTCGTGCTAGCTGAGAGTATATATTAGCTGAGAGTTCCCGCTAGCTGAAAATTTGTGTTTACTGACAGTGTGTGCTAGCTAATAATGTTCTGAGTCTGTCTATCAGTTAATTTATCTGCACATCTATCAATTCGTTTATCAATCTATCAGTTAAGCTCCAATGCATTGAACGATTCCACCATCTAATCTACCTACCATACTACCCGCCCATTATAAATGTGTCCGTCCGCAGTCATGCCGTATCTGCATCTGTTCTCTTATGTCCACGTAACAATCGATAGCGACATGTTTCGTCCATAGAAAGCTGCCCTGTCCAAATGTATTTCCCTTCGACTGGTCAGTAGAAATTATTGTACAATGTCTGCCATTTAGAAACTGTTTTACTATTTCTCCTTTCTGTCATTGTCCATCTATTCTGTGACTGCCTTCTCATTATTCTTCATTTCTTCCTCATCTTTTCTATCTTCTTCTTCCTCCTTTTCCTTGTTTCTTCGTCTTCTTCCTTCTTCCGTCTTCTTGATAAACCTTCTTCCCTTGTTAGCTTCTTCTTCTTCCTTCTTCTGTTACTTGCTTATTCTTATTCTTCCGTCTTCTTGCTTAATCTTCTTCCTTTGTTAGTCTTCCTTCTTCTTCTTTCTTCTTGCATCAGTTACTTCATCTACATTAGTTCACATGTACAAGGGACATACATAATTTACATGTATTAGGGACATACATAATTCACATGTTCCAGGGACATACATAATTCACACGTACTAGGGATATGCGTTCAGAAAACAGCTGCAGACGATTTGGCAGCAAACCGTCTTGCGTTGGTTTTTTTACGAAATGGTATGGGTGCCGATCGTTCAGAAAGCAATGGCAAAGTACAGAACGTAAACTTGTCAAGAGATCACAACAGCAAAATATGCTGGTTTGACTGCGACGTCCTGTAAAGAAAAGCAACTAACGTTTTTTTTTTTTTTTAAAGTTAGGGACAGACAGAATTCACATGTACTTCAAAATGGAAAAGACAAGATTAGCTTGTTTTGGTATTCAGAACTTAACAAATAAGTGTTAGTTAGTTAGTTAGTCGCTGTTCCAACTTCACGCAAGAGTTGCCCCATAATTGTCCATTCCAGTACCAGTGAATATCACATAAAATGCTCCTCACAGGCAGCGAGGTGTGACGAGGGGATCTGGCCGACGCTCGACGCTCAGAGGACAGGCGTGACTGACATATAATCAGCCTGCTACTGGAACTATTAGTGTTGGAACTCTTCGCTAGCTGCTGAGGATGGGGACGGACGCTTATGGAAATCCCCGATGCTTGTGAAGTCGGTTTCCTAAATCAATCAACAATCATCTATGTAAAAGTGAACGATAGTGTCCCGACAAACCATCAGCGCGCAGAGCTATACTATGCGTATTGCTGTTGCTTGAATGCCAACACAAAAGACAGTCACGAAAAATACAGTCCATTGTCGATGGAAGTGGCAGTCACCAAAAAAAACAAAAAAACAGCCACACATTTCTGCATAAGGCAAACCCCGTTAGTTCAGCAACCGGCAGCCGCCATTTTTCCGAACATGCAGTTCATGACACAAACAACCGCAGACAGATGTAAAGGCACTTCACATGAAATCCACATGAAAGTTTCATCCACACACTCAACTCAGTAGCAAGGCGACGGAACGATAACAAATAAATAAGTGCAATCTTCATCAACACTGCAAAGCAGCTTAGGCGTTCATGGTGGTCCACAGATCTTGGTCTCTGTTGTTGGGAATCAATTCAACTGATGCATGTCATTGGCTTAGACCAGCAAGCATAATTTCTTGCTGTATGTGCCTGCTTCCTCTAACGCAGCTCTTTAAGTAACTTTTATATTTATAATTTCATTTATCGTTTTTCATGTAGTTGTGTCAGTTTGTGTTTGTTTACTCTGTGCTGATGAAGCCTTTTCGCCGTAAAGTCCATTTTGTTACTTATACTCGTTTTCTAGTAATGCTCGCTATATACTTCTCGTCGTTTGGTGATTTAAGTTCCGAACTGCATGTTCAGAAAAATTGCGGCGGCTGGTCTCTGAACTAACTGGGTTGCCTTGTGCAGCAATGTGTAGCTGTTGGTTTTCTAGTGACTACCGCTTCCATCGACGATGAACTGTATTTTACGTGGCGGACTTTTGTGATGGCTTCTGGCAGCCGCATTATGCGCAGTATAACTGTGCGGGCTGTTGGTTTGTCGAGCCTACTGTTTGTCCACTTTTCACATGGGGCAGCGAGGAGCATGTTGTGTGATATTCACTGGCACTGGAACAGAGCATAATAGGGCGACCCATTGCCGTGAAGTTGGAACCGCGACTAACTAACTTTTGGTGATTCATCTTTCCAGTCATCACGGGTATTCTCCAATGCCTCTCTAATTATGCGACCACGGAACACCGTTTGTCTCTCTTACAGCCATGCAAAATGCTCTTCTGTTGGTAGCCTCTTTTCGGCAATCATTGTTAGTTATTCTGGACCAGGGGTTCCCAAAACACGGCCCGTGGGCCAATTGTGGCCCGCCAGCTGTCAGAAAGTGGCACGCGAGGCCTCGTTTCAGTCGAAATTTCAAGAGTTCACAATAGAAGAGTTGCCCTCTTCATAAATCCGTTCGTATTTCCTGATGCCAAGCTCTGTCAATTAAAAAAAAACCTTCAACACGAAGTAATTGATTCGAAACACATTTCTGCACTGAGATGTAAATTTCTGGAGCTGCTTGCTTCATCTTCAGCTGATCATATGATTTCATTCTGGCGATTATTGCCTGTCGAACAATTTGAACACTTGCGTTCATTCGCCTAGAGATACATTTGTCGTTTTGGTTCGACTTACAGATGCGAGCAGTCATTTTCTGCAATGACCGTTATAAAACAAAACAAGCAACGATTCAGACTCACCGACAGTAACGTTGCTGCGCTTATGACTTATGAGGACAGATTTGTGCCCAGACTAATAAACTGGCATCTGAACTTAAGTATGAAGAACAGTTACAATTGTAAGTTAATTGCATTAATAGCGATTTTCGAAACTGATTTAAAATTTATTCTTAAATGAAATTTTGATTTTAAATCAAGAAATGACCGCAGTGTAGTACTGACACTGACTGCCTTTAAAGTTTTAGAATTTTGTTGACAAAAGTTAAGAAAGGTAAGAATGCTATTGCACGACTTTTATAACTGTATAATGTTGTGGCCCGCTTAACTACCGAAAATAGTAGATATGGCCCTCTGCTGAAAAGCTTGGGAACCACTGCTGGACGTACAAGGTTTTCTCATCGCTAGTGTCAAA
>JACEFZ010004997.1:112500-137500 GCA_014155875.1 Cepaea nemoralis | reverse complement strand
GAACCGACATTACTCCCATACGCACTCCGCTTCCTCGTTCAACAGCCAGCGAAGAGTCGCACTACTAATCGTTCCCACCGCTAACTGAATGTTCTCCTGGTCTTCCCTCACAGTTTTGAGATTCTACCAGAACCCCTGCCCATCCCCCGCAATCTCATCCTTTCCACATACGGGTTCTCAATCTGTTCCTCCGCCTTCTCCACCTGGTCTCACAGGCGCACGACCACCTCCCCCTTATCCATAGGTGATTCCGTCAGAGCAAGTGAGTCCTCCTGTTTTAGATAGGGACAGGTTAGTAATTGTTTGTAATTCATTATTAATTGTTTACTTAGAGAGCATCTGATAGATTGATTCCCTGGACAAGCTGGCGTGGTGGGAAACGAGCAGACGGACATATTGGCTGAGGCTGCACCACTTAGTGGAGTATTGGTGCATGCTAAGGCAGATGTGTTCGGGGCTCTTCGGGATCGTGTGTATAGTGCAGAAGAACAGCTGGATCATCACGGCATGGAGAGAATGGTGCTGCAGGGAGTGACCAGAGGATCTGTCTGTCTGAACGACACTCAAAACGTATAAGACAATGCCAGATGGACATAATCAGACTGTTATTGGTATCACTAGTATTGTGACTCTTCGCTGGCTGTTGCAGATGAGGGTGGAGCACATGTGGGAATGTCCCATTTGTTGTGATGTTGTTCTTGACTTCACTAAGCTCACTATTAATTTTTTTGTTTGTTGTTGTTTTTTTAAATATATACCAGTGTTTTTAAACTTTAAACTCATTTATTGTTGCTGATTGCAACTGCGTGTATTTACAACAACCAAAATCCAATAATTTATAACGGACAAAGAACACCAAATATCCAATGATACATAACGGATTGTCACATAATACTGAAGGATGTCGATCCAGATTGTTGAAAGGCCTGAAAGCCGCTATCGCTAGGCGCCATAACTATTTGATGTCGGGAAATATGTTCCCAGTTTCAAACACGACCGGGATTCCCTGAGAAGTCCCCCAATCAAAGACAATTGGCGGCAGGTTAATTTGCCTGGCATCAAAGGAATTCGGCATTCTGTTTGCCCGGATCTCAGCAGAATGGAGAAGGGGGAGGCGGTGCTTTCTTGATTGAAGTCCGGTCACGTGAGTGACGTCACTCGTGCAACATTTTGGTTGGGGGGGAGTTGACGGAATCTGTGTTCAGTCTGTTTAGGAATTACAGATAACGGGAGTGTTTGTGTGTTCCAATTCGAATGGAGAATGGATTCACAGTGTCCCCATGTTGTCTGGAAACAAGGGACATTGTTTTTCATGTTGTGAATTGTGAATTCAAACTCGGAACACTAGCATAAGGTAGTTAATTTATAAATAGAGTTATGACTGGAACTTAGTGATAGTGTGTTGGGAGAAAGTAATCTAGGAGCTTCGGCCGCAGCTGGCTGATGCCTAGCTTAAAAGAGGTAGAGTTATATATCATTTCACTCGGCAGGGTAAGACCAGTGTAATGGGATGGCTGGGGGAATAGGGGAAATGTAAATGGTGGGATATTCCGGTAGTGAGGCCTACTGGGGCTCCTGTGTTTTTCCGTTTGGTCTTTCCTTTCCCTTATCACCCAAATGTGACGAACGCCTCTGCCTTGATGTCAGAGGGTAGTTCTAGATTAACTAGGACACATGTCTGAGTGGCCTTTGGCCTATAATCACATATAGTGGATTGGAATAGGGTTTTCTCTCACAGAATGTTCTATTCTCTACAGGTTCAACGGTATAAAAGAAAGGAAGTATTACTACGAGGTGTAGACAAAGCCAGTCACACTGAGTGATATTTTACTGTACCGGAGAAATTAAGGACAGCTGGGAGAGGAGGAAAAATAGCAGTCACACTGAGTGAAGTTATGTTAAATGGTGTCGGCAATAGGACACCGTTCCACCAATCATGGCCTCATCAAAGCCCAGAGTGTTTAACATAAAAAGGGCTGGTTGGCAGTGACTGAGGTACTGAAAAGGCGGATTCATATTAACAGTGATGAATTCTCAGAACAATAACATTATTATATAGAGAAGGTATAATGGTGATTACTTCTCAGGACAATAACATTATTATATAGAGAAGGCATAATGGTGAGGAAACCTGTTCAGTAAACTTGTACAAACATACAGGAGGAACTTACTCGAACAGACATCATCAGTTTGTTTCTTGGGGAGTCGTGTGAGAGAAGTGCCGAGATTCCTAGATTCCAGGATCGTTATAGACACATTAAATACATCGGGGGTTCTGAACTTGTGGACTTTGGTATACCATATTCAGTAGTGGAGAACAGTCACCCAGACTATATATATGATTAACTCCAAGAAGTCAACCATTGTCCGGATTGAGGCTTCATTCGGTGAGACCTGTTCTGAACTTACTGTGGTGTGATGTGGCATGGCCTAACATGATGAAGAACGATCCTGAGCTCACTAATCTATTCTCGCATACACCATAGAAAATACTACATATTTCCACACGCAAACAGTGCACACACACACACACGTGACAATTGCTGTATTAAATGTTTTATTTTATCATTTGTTAAAATACAGTCTTGTGTGGGTATGTTCTGAAACTATATGAAGGGTATTGTTTAGTGGTAAGAAGAAGAAGAGGAAAGAGAGGGATAGGGTACCTAAGATTTACAGAGGGTATGTAGACAAAGGTCCGGCAGAGGCCCACAATAAGGAAAAGGATTTTAAACAGTGTGCCTGTTGACTCCACTTTCCCCCTAGGGACGACTGGCTACACGGATAAAGAACACCAACTATCCAATAATGCATAACGATCAAAGAACGCCAAATATGTAATAATACATAGCGGTCAAAGAACACCAAATACTCAATACATAACGGCCCACAACAAAAAAACCACACACAAAATACCCAATAATACATAACCGACAAAGAACAAACATTCAATAATACATAACTGACAAAGAACAAACATTCAATAATACATAACTGACAAAGAACACATATTCAATAATGCATAACTGACAAAGAACAAACATTCAATAATACATAACTGACAAAGAACAAATATTCAATAATACATAACTGACAAAGAACAAATATTCAATAATACATAACCGACAAAGAACAAATATTCAATAATATATAATGGTTAAAGACCCGGAGTCCAAGTCATTTACCCCCACCTTTCATGCACATTAGAGAACATGACTAAAGGGCCAGCAGGAGTACTACCCATAAACCAGAATTAATGTGTCGAGCAGTTCTTCTCTGAGATCAATTTGTCCGATCATTGCGCCTCTGGGATCAATTTGTCCGAGCAGTACTTCTCTGAGATCAATATTTCCGATCATTGCGCCTCTGGGATCAATTTGTACGAGCAGTACTTCTCTGAGATCAATTTGTCTGATCATTGCGCCTCTGGGATCAATTTGTCCGAGCAGTACTTCTCTGAGATCAATTTGTCCGATCATTGGGCCTCTGGGATCAATATGTCCGAGCAGTACTTCTCTGAGATCAATATGTCCGATCATTGCGCCTCTGGGATCAATTCGTCCCAGCAGTACTTCTCTAAGATCAATTTGTCCGATCATTGCGCCTCTGGGATCAATTTGTCCGAGCAGTACTTCTCTGAGATCAATTTGTCCGATCATTGCACCTCTGGGATCAATTTGTCCCAGCAGTACTTCTCTAAGATCAATTTGTCCGATCATTGCGCCTCTGGGATCAATTTGTCCGAGCAGTACTTCTCTGAGATCAATTTTCCGACCATTGCGCCTCTGGGATCAATTTGTCCGAGCAGTACTTCTCTGAGATCAATTTGTCCGATCATTGCGCCTCTGGGATCAATTTGTCCGAGCAGTACACCTATGAGATGAATTTTTCCGATCAGTACGCCTCTGGGATCAATTTATCCGACCAGTACGCCTCTGGGATCGACAAAGCATCACCCTACTGGGAATCGGACAATTTTCTGGGAATTGTGAGGGAAAGACAGATCACGTGGAAGAGAAATGACCACTCTCACTTTTATGTCGTGACCTAGATTATGTAGTAAAGGCTTTTACCACAGCGGCAATATGTGCCTACGGGACTACCTTTGTGCACATTATCCTGGTTTAATTGGGAGTCTTCGTGGTAAAATGGATACGTCACCTGCCTCGCGCTCCGAAGGTTGTGGGTTTGATTCCGGGTCGTTCGGTTCACGAGTGCAATGTTTCGCTGGAGCTACGGAGTTCGTGCTTTGTGTGACACTTTCGCGAGGACGCCCTGCGGAAAGAGGTCGAGCCATTTTGGATAAAACCAGGTGTAATGAAGTGGATCGTCTTTTCAGTTAAAATCCGTTACATCTTTATTTACAGTTAACAAATATCCAGGACGATCACAGTGTTTCTGTAAATATCAGGAATACATTATTATCAAGCACACGTTGAGCATTTGACAAATTGCCTATGAACCATCAGTGTGATGTTTTATGTGCCCAATGAGCTGTGGCGGAATTTAGGGTAAGGACATCCTGCAATGTGGCTAATGAATATCAGATGGCTTCAGGCTGGACACGCATGATTGAATTATGGGTGTATGATGTCACACGCAGGGTGCAGGCGTGGCATAACTATTGCTTATTGCCTTTCATCTTTTTGATCTTGTTTGGGTTGTAGTTGTTCTCCTCTTCCTCCTTGCCTTCCTCACCTTCTCCTTCTTCCTCCTCTCCCTCCTCGTCCCGCTCCGGTCACCCTTCATTCTTCTATTGCTGCAGCGACTTCATCATCATTATAATCATCATCATCATCATCCACATCACCTTTTCTACTTCTTCTCCATTATATATATATATATGCCGGTCTCTCTGGCTGTGGGGTTACAACACTTTCTCTCTGTGATCCCGTTTATCACGCAGAGTCTCGTAGCGGAGCGAGAGCTGAGGCGGTTCGACCCCCGCTCGTGACTTGCGGGATACTGAGCCGGCCGCTCAGAAAGCAATGGCAAACTACTGAGCGTAATCTTGCCAATGAGATCAACATACAGCTGAAAGATGCTGGTGTTGACAGCTAAATCCTGTAAAGGATATGCTATAAAAACAATATATATATATATATATATATATATATATATATATATATATATATGTGTGTGTGTGTGTGTGTGTGTGTGTGTGTGTCAGTGTGAGTGAGTGGCACTTTGCCGTCTTTACAGACGAAAGTATGTGGATTGGAATTAGGCCTGAATTCCACTGCACAATGTCTGGCCATGGATTCAGAGAACGTGTGTTACCCATGCAGCATGTTCCCTCTCTCGGCCTTGCCTTGTTATCTCCAGAGGAAAGGATGACCAGTACGTCTGGAACAAGGTAGGCTGCAGATGCTGGCGGCTCAGCATCAAACCTCCAAGAGCAGGAGGAGAGTGACGGCCAAGCCCTCACATTCGGGGGACTTGAGTTAGAGACGTTCAGCCATATCCCTCGGCCGAGTGCCTTTCACCGAGTGTCTGGACCAGTATGCACTATATATATATATATATATATATATATATATATATATATATATATATATATATATATATATATATATATATATATATATATATTTGTGTGTGTCTGTGTGTGTGTCATGTAAACATAGGTATTATTCAACGTTGTCGCCATTAACGTATACGGTTTTATGTCAGCGCAAAACAAGAGCATGTATTCCTTGCCTGTGCCAGATTTTGATTTGATCATGTAGCCATTTCGTCGCTGCATGATTCACTACTATTGTCACCAACAACAACAACAACATAAAACTGTCATTTACTGCCAATATAGTACCTTGCGGTGTATGACAGAGGGGTCTTTGAGCCTGAGGAATTAAGGCCGCCTGGCTAGTGCAGTCGCCGCGAACTGTGCAGGTTAGGATTTTCTTTTTGCCCCCGACAGAAAAAAATCCCACACCTTACCGAGGGATCGAACCCGGGTTTCCCGAAGGAGAGGCCGGCATTCTAGCCACTCGGCCAGCCGCTCCTCAATCACTACTTTTTTTCGCATATCCTTTACAGGACATCGCTGTCAACACCATCATTTTACCGCTGTCGTTGATTTCTTGGATAGATTACGCTCAGTAGTTTGCCATTGCTTTCTGAGCGGCCGGTTCACTTATCCCGTAAGTTACCAACGCGGCGAGAACCGCTTCCAATTCTCGCGCGCTGCGTTACCCTAAGAAGATTAACGAGATTCCTGAAAAAGTCGTTTAACTCCTAGGCCAGGAAGTCTGGCCAATCACTACTACATCATCTTCAAATCGTGTCCACGGAGTGCATCTTTAAGTGGAATAAATAGATGGAAATCAGAGGGTGTGAGTGCGCCCATTGTCGTGAAGGAAACAACGAGTAACCCATCTTGTACAAATCTGAGAAAATCCGAGACTTTTTATAATTGCATTTGCACTACCATTGCTGATAATTGACAGCTGTCAGGCCAATTGTTGAGCAGTGATCCGCCTATTGGTAATAATAATGCCCTCAGCCTAACAACATTTCTGCGTCGAAGCTGTGGCAGGACGTCCACAGCGCGGCCGATCGAGCAGCTCCGTATCTCCACTTCCTGATTCTTTGATTCTATGAACCCAGCGACTGACTGTACTCCTGTCGACTGCAAAATTTCCATACACACCACATAAACGCTTTTTCATGTTTACAAGAGTTTACTTGTCTGTGTAACAAGCTACGTGGAGGGTCCCAAATAGCCCTATCACAATATTTCAAAATTATTCTCTTTATAGCCTAGCTGAGATAGGTCTTTACCTGCCAACCCTCCTCCGTTTTCCCCGGACTCACTGTCACTCTTTCTTTCGACCTAAGGACCTATTTCCTGTCGTGTTCCTCTGGCTGATCCATATATATAACACAGTGCTCGTTGGAATAAGCTAAAACTTGATTTATTAAATCAATACAGGACAGCACAGAAAAACACCAAGGCAGGTAACACAGAAAGTTCTAAACAGACACAACACAGATAAAGTTCAGGCACATGGCCTCAAGTAGCCATAGTCACAGACCCAGCTTCATATACTGTCCGATCTGTCCACATACATCTCACCCCATGTGCCGGAATCTCCTTCCTTCCCGGTACTTGGGTGTAAGTTCAACAGGCTTCTGTAGAATCAAATCCACTGGTTGTTGAGGAATTGTTCATGGACTTAACATAGATATGCGTCTTTCAATGTCCGGTACAAAATGGGTATGCCTGATAATCATGCGTAGACTCAACTTAGAATTTGACTGCTCTCGGGCCTATGTCAATGAAAGGACCCGAGATGCACCATTACTGCAAATTGTCATTGTTTCATAGTATGCAGGATAATCATGCGTAGACTCAACTTAGAATTTGACTGCTCTCGGGCCTATGTCATTTCCTCAAGATATGCCCTTGCCTCTCTCTCAGAGTTAGGCACACCATGTGTGATATGGCTAATACATTGACCTGGCTTCATCAGACGTATTTGGCTCTAGCACAGAAGCTGTGTGGATACTGTCCGATTTGGTCACGTCCAACAAAAGAGGACCCTGGAGATGACAAACAATATTGAGCGACTGGGCGGACTCATGCATCACACAATCCTGAAGACCAATAGGGTCTCAGTTAATATATTTGACATATAGGATCTTGACCCAATGCAGTATATACCATACCCGAATGAATGGGCCTGACCTGTCAGGTAGCCCCTGGATTGGCTACGTCCGGGCTTGAGTCGACCTCCAGCTGGTTGATGTCAGGTTGTCCACCCTAGGAACGTTTTGTCTACAAGACACACATTCCACACTCATACCAAGCCTTTATTATTATTGGGCACATTCATTTCCATGCTTTCCTCTCACTTGCAAACCATGCCTTTCTCGCAACCAAGATCTTGTGGTGTGGTGCGCCCAGTAATCTGTGTGTTTCTCCCCGTTAAGGGGGGTTATATGGCACACCGTGTAGTTCCCCATTCAAAGAAGATACTACCCCTCCCGGCCGCCGCTCTCGACTGAGCTGTCGCCCCAATGTACCGGCATTGCCCTGCACAAGCCATAGTGTAGATAAGTTCAGGTTCTCTCAGTGAGATAGAGGAGTCCATTATCCTCCCGACATCATCCTATCGAGAGACAGACGAAAGAGATAGTCCCGTGGCTAGCATCCCCTGGCTCAAGAAGATAGATTATAGATTGGTGGACCCCATCCCCGTAGCTATCTAATGTGCCTATATTTAAAAGAGAGATGCTACTAAGTAACGGTAAGCCGTAGGAATCAAGATATCACTCGTCCATCAGCTGCCAAGAACAAGCGATATCATTTGGTAACTACTTATTCTTCAGATGTGTTCCCTTGCCATGCCAAGATCAAGACGCGTAGCCAGATCGGCTAACGGTCACCCCCTCCCAACATGGCAAGACTGCTGTTTTGCCATATCCTCTCAGTCGTTAAGACAATAGATATTTATAGGCCAAGCTTTGCCTGAACCAACGAAAACCCAAGTTTACCTTTCCACTACTTCAGTAGTATGTTGCATCTCTGTCGTAATCTTTAAATCACTTGACATGCTGCAACTATCAAACGGTATGTGTTGGCACGGCCATCAATTGACCAGCAGCTGCACCAGTGCACATTTGACGCAAGGCGCTCCATCGGGTCTACCCGAAAGGAAAGACAAATATATACTCGCTCCATGTAAAGATTGTGGTATGAAGATAACCCAAAGAACCATCTTTCATGGAGATTTGAGCAAACAAGAGAACTGAGAGTTTCCGAAAGCCGTTTCCCCCTGTTTACCAAAAATAAAAGAATGCATAAGGACATGGGCCACTGGCGTTTCGCTACATAGACCCCCTCTTAAAGTCGAACCCTACGAACTTTCTACTGTCAGTGGTTCTGTTCGAATGACCCTACCCTCACATTCAACCATAGGATGCCGTGATAGGAAATCTGCTCCCACATTCTCCCTTCCAGGGATGTATTCGACCGTGAACTGATACGGTTGTAGGAGCAATGACCATCTCATTAACCTCGCGTTTAGTTTTTTAGAAGTTGCCAAAAAGGTCAGAGGTTGATGGTCGGATTGCACTTTGAAATGGACTCCATACAGATAAGGTTGAAATTTCTGTACCGCCCACACTAGAGCTAGACATTCCCGTTCGATGGTGGAGTAATTCCGTTCGGCGGGTAACAGTTTTCGACTGGCATATGCCACCGGACACAGCACCGAAGGATTATCTCGCCCTTCCTGCAACAGAGTTGCCCCAATCCCTATGTTACTCGCGTCGGTTCTCAGAACAAACGTTTTCTCCAAATCTGGGAGTTGCAGGACTGGCCTACCCACCAAAGCCTGTTTCAGCTTCCCATAAGCTTCTTCACAGCTCGGGGTCCAGATTATAAGATCTGGCGATCCTTTCTTCAGAGTCTCGGTTAACGGCGCCGCAATTTCGTTGAACTTTGGAATAAATTTCTGGTAAAACCCACACAGAGACAAGAAAGACCTAACATCTTTTTTGGATCTAGGACGGGGTGCGAGACGGACCTTTTCAATATTCTTTTCTTCCGGTACCAGTCCCCCTGGGGTAATAGTATGTCCCAGAAATTCCAAGGATTGATAGCCTATCATGCATTTGGCTGGACGGGCGGTTAACCCTTCCTCTTTTAACCTTTTGAAGATCTGTCCCAAGGACCTCAGGTGATCACTCAGATTGTCAGACGCGATGAGAATATCATCCATAAACGAGACCACAGAGGGATCCTTTAAAGGGTCTAATAACATTCTCAACATGCGAGTGAACACACTGGGCGCATTGCTCAGCCCAAAAGGCATCACCTTAAATTCGTAATGGCCGCTCGGAGTACTGAAAGCGAGCATGGGCCGAACCTCAGGCTTCACAGGGATCTGATAATATCCCCGACTTAAATCGATTTTTGAGAAGTACTTTGCCCTATTTAATCTGGCAAATAGTTGATTTGTGTTTGGTAACGGCTCAACTTGGAATGTCGTACAACTTTTTAAATGCCTGTAATCAATACATAAGCGGTGCTCCCCGCTTGGCTTCCTCAACAAGACAACCCCGGCATTATAAGGAGAAGTCGAAGGAGTTATGATGTCATCATCCAGAAGCTTCTGGATTTCTGCTTCCAGGGCCTTCTCTTTCGGAAAGGGCACTGGATATATTTTTTGGCGAATGGGGTCTTGGGTAGTCAGAGTCATATCAAACTCGACCAACCCTGTCCGCCCTGGACGATCGGTAAGAATCTGTTGATGGGACTCCAACAAACGGATGACCAGTTCTGTTTCTTCAGTCGACAGATCAGGATTTATATGTACATCCTTATAGGTTTCCCCAGGTTGTAAAGGATACTCCCTATCCGCGTCTTCGCCCGATTCAGTTTCCATCGCGACCGCCATAGTCATGAGTGGGAGAGAAGTACCCTCGGATCGTTCCTCATATTTTTTTAAGAGATTAATGTGAAAGATTTTAGATTTCCCCCTGATCCGGATAGCATAATTGGTACGGGACACAACCCTTTCCACCGGGAAAGGCCCCTGCCAACCAATCTCGAGTTTATTGGAACCTACTGGAAGTAACAACAGAACCCGATCCCCCACTTTAAGATACCTATCTTTCGTCCTTCTATTGTAGTAGGCCGCGTGTCTCTTTCTGGCCGCTCTCAGATTCTGAGCTGCCAAAGCCCAACCCGTCTGGAGTTTATTCTTTAACTCTTCGACGTATTTATATGAGGATACAACTTCTTCGGAAGTTTCTTCCTCTGTCCAACATCTCAATAGGGCTTCTACGGGACCCTTGATTGGCCTCCCGAATAGTAGAGTGGCTGGTGGCAACCCGGTCGACCCATGGGGAACCTCCCGATAGGCGAACAAGGCGGCTGAGATATACTCATCCCATCTGTCTGGTTTCTCTTGAGCCAACTTCCGAAGCATGGTCATCAAGGTACCATTAAACCTCTCTACTTGCCCATTAGACTGAGGGTGGTACGGGCTTGTGTGAATGTGGTTAGTCTGGAAGATACGAAAGACTTCTTCCATCAGCTTACCACAGAACTGAGACCCATTGTCCGTTAGGATCTGGTTGGGAAATCCCAACCTAGTAAAGGTCTCCATCAGTGCATCAGCCACTCGCTTAGAGTCGATTGTGGCCAACGGGAGCGCCTCGCCCCACATGGAACAGCAATCCACCATCGTGAGAATGTACTTATTCCTCTTCCTAGTCCGAGGAAGAGGACCCACAAGATCGATGGCAACTCTCTCGAAAGGAGAGTTCATAATGGGCATGTCTCCCAGGACTACCGGAGCTGTCCAGTGTTTTGGTGCCACACGCTGGCACTCTGGGCACGACTTGACGTACCTACGCACGTCTCCAGTCATCCCTGGCCAGTAGTAATGGCAGGAAATGCGCTGGAGAGTTGCCCCGACACCCATATGTCCACTGAAAGAAATGGTGTGTCCCATATGAAGAAGCTGTTCCCGATAAGCCTTAGGAACTACCAGCTGTCCATGCTGGCGATCCTCCACTCCGGCTCTCCGGTACAGTAACCGATTCTTCATATAATACTGACCCCGTCTTGGTGGGTCAGAACTTTTGGGCAACTGGTTGAAGCAAGGTTGCAAAGTAGCATCCTGGCTTTGAGCAGATCGTAACTCCCCAGGCAAGGGATTCACGATCAAGGCCGGCGTCTGCTCATCCTCCGATTGAGATCTGGTTTGCATCGCCCCTACGTACATGGGTTCGGTTGGAATCCCTAGAAAGACGTAGCGACAACCCAAGATCATTGGGAAGATAGGATCTAGCAGAACGGCTGCCTGTATAGTGCCGGTAACATATTTAGATTTGATGTCTACCTTCGCAATTGGAAGAGACATCGCTACTGCACTCTTTGTCGCCGTTTGAATCTCAATAGATTCCCCGGTTAGCTGCTCCGGGCTCACTAAGTGTGATGAAATTACAGCCTCAAACTGCAGACCGGTGTCATAGAGACACTCAACTGGTTGTCCGTTCACAAGTACCGTTTCTACTACTGGTGGTTTTTCTGAATCATTGTTCCCAAGATCCCTCCCTTCTACTTCCTTGTGAGACCCTTCCCCGGTTTCTACAAGACAAGCATCATAGTGAGAGTCTTTCTGTTTACGCCGGCAATCAACCGTATTGTGTGTGGGAGATTTGCAATAGGCGCACCACTTTTCACTCCACTTTCTTTTAGGAGATCCAGGTGGACTCTTACCAGAGGGTTTCTTAATAGGAACTTTCTCGAAAGGATCCTCCTTCTTGGTGTGAGCTGTTTTAGGGTTCTTCTTCTTTCCAGACCAGGTGTCTGGTGGTCGGGGATTGGGTTGTGACAATTCCCCATTATCCCCATGAGCTAGCACATACCTTTCCGCCAATGTGTTGACTATGTCTAACCTTTCTGCCCCATTTTCAAGCAAGAAGGTTTGCAATGGCCTAGGCATCATCCTCTTCATTTGGTCCACGACCACTAATTCTTCCAAACTTTCATAGTCGTTAGCAAATCCAGCTAATGACATCCACTTCAAAAGGTAAGACTTCAGTCTGACACTGTAGGCTGCGAACATCTCTCCTGGCTCTCTCTTGGACTTTCTGAACTGCTGACGGTATGTATGGGCTGTCATCTGGAACCTTTTCAATAATGCTTTTTCCAGAGCCTCATAGTCATTCTCCATACCAGGTGGCAACCTTGAGTAGACCTCGTACGCGGTCCCCCTCAGGCCCTGCAAGATTTTCAAGTTCCATTTCCCACGTTCCAGCCCCATAGCCAAAGCCATCGACTGGAATTTTTGAAGATACTGGTCGATCTTCTCTTTGTGTTCATCGAACGGGAGTAATGGGAACTTCATTGCCTGGTATGGACCGCCACTAGAAGTTGTTGAGTCAGGGAGAACTGCGCCTCCAACTGCACCCTCGCTTTCCTTGGCCGTTTTAGCTTTCAGCTCCAACTCCCTCATACGAAACTCATGGTCTCTGACTGCCTGCTCGGCCTCCATCTTCCTAGCCTCCGCCTCAATTTTCTTGGCTTCGCGCACAGCCTGTCTGAAGTCTCTTTCCACTTCCTGCACATATTTCTGTAACTCCGCTCCATCATAGCCCATCTCACGCCCTGTAGCCTGTACGTCAGCGACATTAAACCCAGTTGATGCCATCTTAAACTCAGAGGGAAAGTGCCCAAGAAATTGTATAGAAAATGATTATCTCACATAACCAAAATATATATATTACACGACCACAACACGTCGTATGTCGGTCAGTCTGTGTCAGGAAGAGTATAGACAATAGCCAGGCACGGTAGGCAGAACCTATTGATAGTAGACAAGAATATCTGTCCCCTATCACTAAATCAGCCAGAACTCCACCAGGATTTCAAATATCCCGGGACGTGCCCACAGAAATTGTAACAAGCTACGTGGAGGGTCCCAAATAGCCCTATCACAATATTTCAAAATTATTCTCTTTATAGCCCTAGCTAAGATAGGTCTTTACCTGCCAACCCTCCTCCGTTTTCCCCGGACTCACTGTCACTCTTTCTTTCGACCTAAGGACCTATTTCCTGTCGTGTTCCTCTGGCTGATCCATATATATAACACAGTGCTCGTTGGAATAAGCTAAAACTTGATTTATTAAATCAATACAGGACAGCACAGAAAAACACCAAGGCAGGTAACACAGAAAGTTCTAAACAGACACAACACAGATAAAGTTCAGGCACATGGCCTCAAGTAGCCATAGTCACAGACCCAGCTTCATATACTGTCCGATCTGTCCACATACATCTCACCCCATGTGCCGGAATCTCCTTCCTTCCCGGTACTTGGGTGTAAGTTCAACAGGCTTCTGTAGAATCAAATCCACTGGTTGTTGAGGAATTGTTCATGGACTTAACATAGATATGCGTCTTTCAATGTCCGGTACAAAATGGGTATGCCTGATAATCATGCGTAGACTCAACTTAGAATTTGACTGCTCTCGGGCCTATGTCAATGGAAGGACCCGAGATGCACCATTACTGCAAATTGTCATTGTTTCATAGTATGCAGGATAATCATGCGTAGACTCAACTTAGAATTTGACTGCTCTCGGGCCTATGTCATTTCCTCAAGATATGCCCTTGCCTCTCTCTCTCAGAGTTAGGCACACCATGTGTGTTATGGCTAATACATTGACCTGGCTTCATCAGACGTATTTGGCTCTAGCACAGAAGCTGTGTGGATACTGTCCGATTTGGTCACGTCCAACAAAAGAGGACCCTGGAGATGACAAACAATATTGAGCGACTGGGCGGACTCATGCATCACACAATCCTGAAGACCAATAGGGTCTCAGTTAATATATTTGACATATAGGATCTTGACCCAATGCAGTATATACCATACCCGAATGAATGGGCCTGACCTGTCAGGTAGCCCCTGGATTGGCTACGTCCGGGCTTGAGTCGACCTCCAGCTGGTTGATGTCAGGTTGTCCACCCTAGGAACGTTTTGTCTACAAGACACACATTCCACACTCATACCAAGCCTTTATTATTATTGGGCACATTCATTTCCATGCTTTCCTCTCACTTGCAAACCATGCCTTTCTCGCAACCAAGATCTTGTGGTGTGGTGCGCCCAGTAATCTGTGTGTTTCTCCCCGTTAAGGGGGGTTATATGGCACACCGTGTAGTTCCCCATTCAAAGAAGATACTACCCCTCCCGGCCGCCGCTCTCGACTGAGCTGTCGCCCC
Source organism: Cepaea nemoralis (assembly GCA_014155875.1). Taxonomy (NCBI): domain Eukaryota; kingdom Metazoa; phylum Mollusca; class Gastropoda; order Stylommatophora; family Helicidae; genus Cepaea; species Cepaea nemoralis. The sequence goes on along the minus strand of JACEFZ010004997.1, from coordinate 122,751 downwards.
AATGTACCGGCATTGCCCTGCACAAGCCATAGTGTAGATACGTTCAGGTTCTCTCAGTGAGATAGAGGAGTCCATTATCCTCCCGACATCATCCTATCGAGAGACAGACGAAAGAGATAGTCCCGTGGCTAGCATCCCCTGGCTCAAGAAGATAGATTATAGATTGGTGGACCCCATCCCCGTAGCTATCTAATGTGCCTATATTTAAAAGAGAGATGCTACTAAGTAACGGTAAGCCGTAGGAATCAGATATTACTCGTCCATCAGCTGCCAAGAACAAGCGATATCATTTGGTAACTACTTATTCTTCAGATGTGTTCCCTTGCCATGCCAAGATCAAGACGCGTAGCCAGATCGGCTAACGGTCACCCCCTCCCAACATGGCAAGACTGCTGTTTTGCCATATCCTCTCAGTCGTTAAGACAATAGATATTTATAGGCCAAGCTTTGCCTGGACCAACGAAAACCCAAGTTTACCTTTCCACTACTTCAGTAGTATGTTGCATCTCTGTCGTAATCTTTAAATCACTTGACATGCTGCAACTATCAAACGGTATGTGTTGGCACGGCCATCAATTGACCAGCAGCTGCACCAGTGCACATTTGACGCAAGGCGCTCCATCGGGTCTACCCGAAAGGAAAGACAAATATATACTCGCTCCATGTAAAGATTGTGGTATGAAGATAACCCAAAGAACCATCTTTCATGGAGATTTGAGCAAACAAGAGAACTGAGAGTTTCCGAAAGCCGTTTCCCCCTGTTTACCAAAAATAAAAGAATGCATAAGGACATGGGCCACTGGCGTTTCGCTACAGTCTGCAACGAGAAATTATATCACAATTCGCAACGTATAACGCAAGTTGCACATTTCCCACGTTGACGCTATTTAACGTGTGTAACATGAAGTACCTAGGGAAATAAATACGATGCTGTGACATTGACAACCTCACCCATCGGTTACTGATCAATGTAGACAAATATTGTGTTGACGCCGCAGTACTCATCAAGGCGTACAAGAAGATATTTTGTTTACTTGTACTTATTCATTCATTCTGTAGCATGTCCTTTGCAGAACCTCGCTCCCATAACAATGTTCCGGAAAGCTTCTCGATCGCAAGCAAAATGTCCCGCCTCCGATACACTCATCTGGAGATCATCCGCCACATCCTGCACCCATCTTCTCTTTAGCCTGCCTCTTTCTCTCTTCCCAGACATATACCCCTCCATTATTGTTCTCTCCAAACTCTCATGACGTTTCCAGTGACCAAAATATATCAATTTTCTTTATTTTATCGTCTTTAATAGCCAACCCTCTTCAATATTCAACTCTTATACTTATTAAAAAATTGTTGCGTATCCCTTATGGGACGTTGCAGTCAACATCAGCATTTTTTTTAGCTGCTGTTGATGTACTAGGCAAGTCTTATACTTATACTAAACGTAAATTTGAAAATAAATCACTAACAGCAAATAATCCTGGAGTTGACTGCGATGTCCTATAAAGTACATGCAACAAACTATTATTTTTTAAATACTTGTATTGAATGAATGCATTTATACACACCCACGCCTACATACACGCATACCCACATACTGACACAAACTCATGAGCACGTGAATTTTACACCTACACACCAAACACACAGACACAGATTTTATCGACAGACATTTCCAGACCATATTGTGCTAAATAAGAGTAGTTTATGTGGCACCACATCCGCTACCTGTCCTTGAAGAGAGATAAATCACCTGCCTCAGAAATTAAACGAAAGCAGTTTATTTTGGAAGGAGTTGTCAGCGAGGATGAGGCATTTGGAGCAATTATAGAGCAACTTGCATGTTAAAACATTATGTGAAGAGTTGACTTCACCTGGGAGATGGCCTAATAGAACGGATTCATTGGAAAAAAAGACAAGATAATTAGATTGATGATGTTGTTTTTGTTGTCCTTTCCTCCTCTTCCTTCCTCCTCTTCTTCTTCCTCTTCCTCTAATTCTTCCTCTTCTTTTCCACCTCCTCCTTACTCTGCCTGTAAGACTCCTAGAGCACAAACCCATAGCCACGCATGCGATGCCCTTTGTATGTCAGTTCAAGGATGGTTGGATGCTGTCTGATTACTTTCTACCTTATGAAGTAACTGCCTGACACCAATCTTCTGTAGTCGTCTGTTACGACCTGCACAGGAGTTTACTGTGTTCCATCCACCATGTGCCATGCCGTAAGCGTGGCGGTCATGATTCGCCATTTCACTCGATCACCAGAGTCGTGGATCAGCTCAGTGTTCTTGTCTCGACCATGCCACGTGGTCAAGCCATCCAGGTATTTACTTCTCTGACTTCCCCTTGTTCTCTTCCCCTCGATCTTGCCATTTATCACCAAGTTCTCTAATTTATTTCTTCTCATAACATGTCCAAAAAATGTTGAATGTCTACGTCTATTTTCTTTAATCAGTTTACGACTTTCACTTATATATTGTAGGACTTGGTCATTGATTTTTCTGTCTGTCCATGATATTCTTTGCATTCTCTTCAGAAACCACATTTCTACAGCCATCAGAATGTTTTCAGCTTGACTGCTCATTGCCCACGCTTCACATCCATACATAAGTACAGGCTCTATGTAGCACCTCAACACTCTTTTTTTCGTAGCAATTGACATCATTTTATTGATCAGTATGTTTTTCATCTTGCAAAAGGTTACCTTTGCCGTGTCAGTTCTTTTTCTAATCTCTTCAAGGCACCTCCCATCAGATGTTATTACTGTTCCGGGATAATTGTACTAATTCACTTGTTTAAGAATATTCCCATTTACTTGTATATTACATTGTGGTATTTCGTTGTTCCTAGTGACGACCATAATATGTGTCTTCTTCCAATTCAATTCTAACCCCAGTTGTTCATTGTGTGCAACAACAGCATCTACTAAATGTTGCAGATCCTGCTCGTTGTCTGCAATCAATACTGTATCATCAGCATATCTAATGTTATTGATAATTCTTCCTCCAGTGATGATTCCTTTAATATCTTGTACATTTCTGAATATATTTTCACTATACAGGGAAAACAGATCTGGAGACATTACACATCCCTGTCTCACGTCTCTCTTAATAGGCTGATAATATTGACCTACTTTATTATCAATTCTTATGGCAGCTTGTTGTTTCTATATATTTATTTTTCACAAGTCTATGGTCTTTCCCATCACTTTGTAGATCTGCAAGCATCTCTATCATGTTGAAATGTCTTATTCTATCGAAGACCTTTGTGTAGTCATTAAAGCAAAGGTGTATATCTTTATTTACTTCTATAGAACGTTTAATTACTGTTCTCAGCATGTACACAGCATTTACTATACATCTGCCTTCTACACACCCACATTGTCCTTCTCCTATTTCGGGATGTATTTTCTTCCTAACATTTGCATGATAATTTTTAGCAACAGCTTCGTTATATGACTCATTATACTAACTGTTCTATGTTGATCACATTCTAATTCTCCTGATTTCGTTGGGAGTACAATAGATACAGAATTACATAATTCATGAGATATATCTCACGTATCATCTATTGTGTTCAGCAGCCCCGCGACTTGATCTATTCCATATTCTTCTAAAGCATTAATCATTTCTGTTGTAATGTTGTCTGAATCGGGGGTCACGACAGTTTTCATCCATCCATCCATCATGTGCCATGCCGATAAGCGTGGGCGAACATGTTCTGCCATCTCAGTCGATCACCAGAGTCGTGGATCAGCTCCGTGTTCCTGTCTCGACCAAGTCACGTGGCTAAGCCATGCAGGTATTTACTTCTGGGTCTTCCCCTTGGTCTCTTCCCTTCGATCTTGCCAGTCGTCATGAAGTTCTCCAAGTCATTTCTTCTCATAACATGCCCAAAAAATTGTGACTGTCTACGTCTAATGACTCTAATCAGTTTACGATCTTCATGTGTTTCTTGAAGGACTTGTTCATTGGTTTTTCTGTCTGTCCATAGTATTCTTTGCATTTTCCTCAGAAACCACATTTCCACAGCCATCAGCTGTTTTTCAGCTTGACTGCTCATTGTCCACGCTTCACATCCATACAAAAGTATAGGTTCTATGTAGCACTTCAACACTCTTTTTCTCGTTTCAATTGAAATCGTTTTATTGGTCAGTATGTTTTTCATCTTGCAAAAGGCTACCTTCGCAAAGGCAATTCTTGTTCTAATCTCTTCAAGGCATCTCCCATCAGATGCTATGACTGTGCCGAGATAACAGTATCGATTCACTTGCTTAAGAATATGCCCATTTACTCGTACATCACATTCAAAATTGATGATCCTTCATTATTATTTCGAATATCATACTGTTCTTCTCTGTTATCATCATAAAGGTTTTTCCCATACTCTGACCATACATGTCAAATCTGATCTTTTTCTATTATGGTTTTTCCATCTTTTGTTTTTAGGCAGCCTACTGATGTACGTGTTCCTTTATTAGTAAGTTCCTAGATTCTTTTGTGCATTAATTTGGTATTTTGACTGTTGTGTTGCTTTTCAATTCCTATGCAATTTTCTTCAAGCCATGCTTCTTTTGCTTCCTTACATAATGTTCTGATTTTCTGTGGATTTCTTCATAATTGGCAGGATTATTTTTGTTTTGTCTTCTTGTTTCCATTAGTTGTAAAATTTATTCAGTCATCCATTTTTTACGACCCACTTTCTTTAATTTTGGAATAGTTATTTCCGCAGCCAAACTGATTGAATTCTTTAACATTTCCCATTGATCATCCACATCTTGAAATAGGATCTCTAGATCAAACAATATATCAAATCTTTCCTTTACTTGTCTTATATTATCTTGTCATATTTCAATGTACACACATCATATTTAGTGTTTCCTGGATAATACTTGACTTTCTTTAACTTTATCTTCAGTGTTCCTGCAATCAATCTGTGATCACTGTAACAGTCTACATTGGGAACTGTTTTTGCGATTGTGAACGCATTTCGAAACCTTCTGCTAATCAGAATGTAATCAGTATGGTTTCTAATTCTGTTGTCAGTACTCCTCCATGTCCATAATCTTCTAGGATGTTGTTGTTTATTTCCGCATATACTATTACAGGACATCGCTATCAACACCAGCGTTTTACCGCTGTTGTTGATTTCTTGGCAAGATTACGCTCATTAGTTTGCCATTGCTTTCTGAACGGGATGATATTATACTTTAATTCCCCTTTGTAGCACTAGTAACACTGGGCCATCCACACACCTATTTTTGTACCACCAGTAACACTAGGCCATCCACACACCTGTTTTTGTAACATCAATAACATTGAGTCATCTACACACCTATTGTTGTGACACCAGTAACACTGAGCCATCTACACACCTATTGTTGTGACATCAGTAACACTGGGCCATCCACACACCTATTTTTGTGACATCAGTAACACTGGGCCATCCACACACCTATTTTTGTGACATCAGTAACACTGGGCCATCCACACACCTATTTTTGTGACATCAGTAACACTGGGCCATCCACACACCTATTTTTGTGACATCAGTAACACTGGGCCATCCACACACCTATTTTTGTGACATCAGTAACACTGGGCCATCCACACACCTATTTTTTTGTGACATCAATAACACTGGGTCATCCACGCACATATTTTGTATCGCCAGTAACACTTGGCCATCCATACACATATGTTGTATCACCAGTAACACTGGGCCATCCACACACATATTCTGTTGGATACCTGGTGATAACACCATAATTGTAAAACCCAGTCGACACTCGATGGGTTATATGGTCAATATAATATTCCAGGACATTTCCTGGCATCCATATGATCAATATAATATGCAGAGACATTTCCTGGCATCCATATGGTCAATATAATATCCCGGGACATTACCTGGCATCCATATGGTCAATATATTATCCTGGGAATTTCCTGGCATCCATATGGTCAATATAATATCCCAAGACATTTCCTGGTATTCTTATGTCAATATAATATCCCGGGACATTTCCTGGCATCCATATGGTCAATATATTATCCTGGGACATTTCCTGGCATCCATATGGTCAGTATAATATCCCGGGACATTTTCTGGCATCTATATGGTCAATATAATATCCAGTGACATTTCCTGGTATCCATATGGTCGATGTAATATCCCGGGACATTTTCTGGCATCCATATGGTCAATATAATATCCAGGGACATTTCCTGGCATCCAGATTGTCAATATATTATCCTGGGACATTTCCTGGCATCCATATGGTCAATATATTATCCTGGGACATTTCCTGGTATCCATATGGTCAGTATAATATCCCAGGATATGTTTAATATAATATCCCAGTACATTTCCTGGTATCCATATTGTCGATGTAATAGCCCGGGACATTTCCTGGCATCCATATGGTCAATATAATAACCCAGTACATTTCCTGGTATCCATATGGTCAATATAATATCCCGGGACATTTCCTAGCATCCATATGGTCAATATATTATCCTGGGACATTTCCTGGCATCCATATGGTCAGTATAATATCCCGGGACATTTTCTGGCATCTATATGGTCAATATAATATCCAGGGACATTTCCTGATATCCATATGGTCGATGTAATATCCCGGGACATTTCCTGGCATCCATATGGTCAATATAATATCCAGGGACATTTCCTGGCATCCAGATTGTCAATATATTATCCTGGGACATTTCCTGGCATCCATATGGTCAATATATTATCCTGGGACATTTCCTGGTATCCATATGGTCAGTATAATATCCCAGGATATGTTTAATATAATATCCCAGTACATTTCCTGGTATCCATATTGTCGATGTAATAGCCCGGGACATTTCCTGGCATCCATATGGTCAATATAATAACCCAGTACATTTCCTGGTATCCATATGGTCAATATAATATCCCGGGACATTTCCTGGCATCCATATGGTCAATATAATATCCCGGGACATTTCATGGCATCCATATGGTCAATATAATATCCCGGGACATTTCCTGGCATCCATATGGTCAATATAATAGCCCAGGACATTTCCTGGCGTCCATATTGTCAACATTATATCCGGGGACATTTCATGGCATCCATATGGTCAATATAATATCTCGAGACGTTTCCTGGTATTCTTATGGTCAATATAATATCCCATGACATTTCCTGGCATCCATATGGTCAATATATTATCGTGGGACATTTCCTGGCATCCATATGGTCAGTATAATATCCCGGGACATTTTCTGGCATCCATATGGTCAATATAATATCCCGGGACATTTCCTGGCATCCATATGGTCAATATCATACCGACCGCTATTATGTCCCGGGACATTTCGAGATACCATTATTAGGTTCGGTTTCCAAGAGTCAATCTAACACAGTGGTTCTCAACCTTTTTTTGCCCATGCCCCCCTTTACCATATGTTCAGAGCGTCATCCCCCTCCCCCCCCCCCCTTTTTTCAAATTTCCTCCCTATAAATTCCCCTCCCCCCTTTACACAGTATACATAAAAATGGAAGCCAAATTTAATAGCACATACTAGAACAAGTCTAGACATCTACATAAAACGTGATTTGCGAGTCTTCTTATGTTATAAAATGAATATAATTAGGACGAGAAGTACAGAACCGTAAACTTTAGAGGGAAAAGCAATATTAAGTAACTGGTTCTTGTATTAAAGCGATCTTGATATAATCTTAATTCCCCCCCCCCCCCCCCCACTGGAAACCGGTTAAGAACCACTGATCTAACAGAAATCCACCTGGACGTAGATTCTATCATATGACCACCGGGACCTCAGGCAAGAGTGCTAGTCGAATAGCAATCACGCCACACCCCAAACCACATTGTGTGTGTGAGTGAGTGAGTGTGAGTGTGTGAGTGAGTGAGTGGGTGAGTGTGAGTGTGTGAGTGAGTGAGTGAGTGAGTGAGAGAGTGAGTGAGTGAGTGAGTGAATGAGTGAGTGAGTGAGTGAGTGAGTGAGTGAGTGAGTGAGTGAGTTGGTTGGCTGGTTGGTTGGCTGGTTGGTTGGTTGGTTGGTTAGTTGGTTGGTTGGTTGGACAGTTGGTTGGTTGGTTGGTTGGTTGGACGGTTGATTGGTTGGTTAGTTGGTTAGTTGGCTAGTTAGTTAGTTAGTTAGTTGGTTAGTTAGTTGGTTAGTTAATTGGTTGGTTAGTTAGTTAGTTAGTTAGTTAGTTAGTTAGTTAGTTAGTTAGTTAGTTAGTTAGTTAGTTAGTTAGTTAGTTAGTCACGGCTCCTACTTCACGGCAACGGGTCATCCCTATTATGATTCGTTCCTGTGCCAGTGAATATCACACAAAATGCTCCAAACTGCCCATGTAAACAGTGGAACAGGCATGAGTCTCGGCAAGCCAACAGCCCGCACAGTTACACTGTGCATAATGCCGCCGCCAGAATGCCAACACAAAAGTCCTCCACGAAAAATACAGTTCATCGTCTATGGAATCAGCAGTCATCAGAAAGACTTCATTGACCCGGGTTTTATCCCATATAGCTCGGTCTCTCTCCGCAGGGCAACCCGCCGAAAACACCGCACAAAGCACGAACTCCGTTACTCCAGTGACGACTCCCAGGAGTTTCCTGAAAAATACACTCGTGAACCGAAAAGGCAAACCAGTCAATTCGATGACAGCCGGCCACCATTGTTCCGAACATGCAGTTCACTCTGTGTGTGTGTGTGTGTGTGTGTGTGTGTGTGTGTGTGTATGTGTGTGCGTGCGTGCGTGCGTGCGTGTGTGTGTGTGTGTGTGTGTGTGTGTGTGTGTGTGTGTGCGTGCGTGCGCAGTATATTATTCTCTACTGATGAGTCTTATCACACACGACGTCAGGTGAATTACGTCCCCTCAAGTGTCTTCTGTACAAACGGTGGATCGCATCGGGTGCAGCCGGATGTATCAATGTACAATACAATAAAACTAAAAGGGAGACGTTATTCACAGACGGGGCCCTGAAACATGTATTACATTCATCGATCGGTCTAGTAGTCCACCACACACTCAACCGGAAGTGATCGACAACACATTCAGTTATATGATTCTTTATTTTAATTTATTATATTACTGACTTCTATTATATGTGTGTATCTGTAATTAATACATGCACTGCCCCTTCCCCGACCACCATATGCCAGTTTGTCTTCCTCGAATGTATAGGCGGTAGTAAACGTCACGTGACCAGCCGAGTTTGTGAATAATCACTTCGAAAATAACAACTAATGATGATGTGATTCCTGTGGAAAATAAGTGAGCGATAACAAACACAGTTAAAAAGTTAAAAAGTTATTTGCATATCCTTTACATGACGTCACAGTCATTCCAAGCCTTTGTTAGGCTGTTTGTGATCTCTTGGCAAGTTTACGTTCAGTAGTTTGCCATTGCTTTCTGAACGACCGGCACCCATACCATTTTCCTAAAAAGCCAGAGCCAGGCGGTATGCTACCAAATCACCCGCAGCTGTGTTTCTAACGCGGTATGCGGGATTACGAACCGCCACCATACTCCTTCGCCACGGAGTTGGAAATAAACACAGGCACAGTGTAAATAACTTACAGCGAACGCAAATCCGGCAAACGGAAATGACAGTGTGAAAATGAAAATAAATAACAATGATAGAAATAAGATACAAATAAGTTAAACCACAACACAGGGAACTGACGTTTCTATATTAATACAACTCTTCAACAGGAACAACACAAACAGATCTAAAGAAAACCGTTAAATTAGAAAGTGTAATTAAACGTTAAAACGTAAATAGAAAAAGTTAGTTAGTTAGTTAGTTAGTTAGTCGTAGTTCCAACTTCACAGCAACGGGTTGTCCCCATTATGCTCCGTTCCTGTGCCAGTGAATATCACACAAAACGCTCCCCACTGCCCAAGGTGAAAAGTGGAAAAGACAGGAGTCTCGACAAACAACAGTCCGCACAGATACACTGTGCATAATGCCGCCGCAAGAATGTCAACACAATAGTCCCCCACGAAACCCAGAATTCATCTCTGATGGAATCAGCAGTCATTTTCCTATCTGTATGTTTCCTAGATGTTCACTCACACAGTCCACGAAATACAGTTCATTAGTCGATGGTAATGGCAGTCAACCAGAAGCCCAGCAGCCACGCATTTCTGCATAAGGCAAAAACCGGTCAACTCTGGGACATAGCCATCTGCCATCTGCTCCGAACATGCAGTCACGTTCCAAAAAA
>JACEFZ010004997.1:45000-107500 GCA_014155875.1 Cepaea nemoralis | reverse complement strand
AAGTAAAAGTGCTGTGTATATACTGAGAACCATAATCGAACGTTCTATAGAAGTAAACAAATATCTACACCTTTGCTTTATTGACTACACAAAGGCTTTTGATAAAGTGAGACATGTCAGCATGATAAGGATGCTTGAAGATCTACAAATTGATGGAAAAGATCTCAGACTTGTAAAAAGCATATATTGGAAACAACAAGCTGCCATAAGAGTTGATAATGAAGTAAGCCAATATCAGCCTATTAAGAGAGGTGTGAGACAGGGATGTGTAATGTCTCCAGATCTGTTTTCCCTGTACAGTGAAAATATTTTCAGAAATATTGAAAATATGGAAGGAATCAACATTGGGGGACGATGCATCAATAACATTAGATATGCAGATGATACAGTCTTGATTGCAGACAATGAACAGGACCTGCAAAATTTAGTAGATGCGGTTGTTACCCACAGTGAACAACAAGGGTTAGAATTAAATTGTAAAAAGACACAGATTATTATGGTCGTCACTAGGAAGAACGAAATACCACAGTGTAATATACAAGTAAATGGGAATATTCTTCAACAAGTGAATAGGTACAATTATCTCGGAACAGTAATAACATCTGATGGGAGATGCCTTGAAGAGATTAGAACAAGGATCGCCATGGCAAAAGTAGCCTTTAGCAAGATGAAAAACATACTGACCAATAAAAAGATGTCAATTGAAACGAGAAAAAAGAGTGTTGAGATGCTACATAGAACCTGTACTTTTATATGGATGTGAAGCGTGGACAAAGCGCAGTCAGGCTGAAAAACATCTGATGGCTGTAGTGATGTGGTTTCTGAGGAAAATGCAAAGAATACCATGGACAGCCAGAAAGACCAATGAACAAGTCCTTCAAGAAACAAATGAATATCGCAAATTGATTAGAGAAATTAGACGTAGGCAGTCAAAATTGTTTGGGCATGTTATGAGAAGAAATGGATTGGAGAACTTGGTGACAACTGGTAAGATCGAAGGGAACAGACCAAGGGGAAGACCTAGAAGCAAGTACCTGGATGGCTTGGCCTTGTGGCATGGTCGAGACAGAAACTCGGAGCTGATCCACGACTCTGGTGATCGAGTGAGATGGCAGAACATGACCGCCCACGCTTACCGGCATGGCACATGATGGATAGATGGAAAAGTGATCATCGTGATAATGTCCTCATTATCCCCCTGGTCAGTCCGAGTATATTTCTTAGTTTTTCTACGAACAATAGGGGGGTTGAGTGGTCTCGAGGTATGGTGTCCGCCTCGAGTGCTGGAGGTCTCGGGTTCAAGCTTCGGTGAGGACCGGGATTTTTTCACATGGACTTCTAGTAACAACATTCCCCCTGGTCTCTGGGTAGTGAGATCGGACGCCCTTGTGTATAGTTGGGCATTTAAAACATCCCTTGGCAGTTGGAAATCGAAAAAGGGTAGTCTAACCGTAGTCGCAGGTTTAGGACACACAGATCTGACCAAGGGGAGTCCGTCTCAATAAGAGAGAACATTAGACATGAAGAAGTCACGACTAGAGTGCGGGTAATAGCCGTGCGAGATTTTACCAGAAGGAAGCCGGTTAAATGGTGTGGCCATGTAACTAGATTACCAACTAACAGTATACCACATCAAGCAATTGATGTACAGACTAAATGGAAGCAGAACGAACGAACGAACGAACAAACTTTATTTTAAAAGGGTAACAAATTGGGCACGCAGGCCAGTCTTACATTCGGCCCTTTCGATCACTCATCTTTCATTCATCAAATGTGCATGCTACATTAAATAGGGGAAAATAAAACATTGTCAAATGGACTTTGTAAGGATAAACAATGCATATTACGCATGTTACATTCACATGGGAAAAAAACATTGTCAAATGAAAGTTGTAAACATAAACAGTGCATATTGCAATGTTGTAAGACACATCCCCCATCCACCCTCACACCCCGCAGCCACCCACACATCCCTCAGACACCCACACATCCCCAACCCACCACACCCCCACCCACCACACCCCCACCCACCCACACATACCTCCACGCACTCACACAGACTCAGGCAAACATACATGCCGCCACCCACACACACACATTTCCCCACCCACACATACACCCCCCACCCATCCCATAACCGACACGCACACACCCACCCACATATTCTCCACCACACACCCAAACACCCGCAACCACCCAGCAAAACACACATCACAAAACCACACACACACACATACCCCCGTCAACCCACACATCCCGCACCTATCCACACATACATCCCGCAACCTCACACTCACAATTTTCCCCACCCACCCACACGCACATCAGCCAACCTACACCCCACTCACCCACCCAATATCCGCCACCTCTCAACTACACATCCCACACCTATACACACATCCCACACCTATACACACATCCCACACCTATACACACATCCCACACCTATACACACATCCCACACCTATACATACATCCCACACCTATACATACATCCCACACCTATACACACATCCCACACCTATACACACATCCCACACCTATACACACATCCCACACCTATACACACATCCCACACCTATACACACATCCCACACCTATACACACATCCCACACCTATACACACATCCCACACCTATACACACATCCCACACCTATACACACATCCCACACCTATACACACATCCCACACCTATACACACATCCCACACCTATACACACATCCCACACCTATACACACATCCCACACCTATACACACATCCCACACCTACACACACATCCCCACCCACACAAGAGGTGACTAGCCGCGTGATTGATTGATTGATTGATTGATTGATTGATTTAGGAACCGACATCACAGCATTCGGGACATTCCCGTAAGCGCTCCGTCCCCATCCTCAGCAGCCAGCGAAGAGTTCCAACACTAATAGTGAATGATGGACAGAGGGAATAACAGAATGCATGGGAATCTCGATGCATGAAGCCCATAAACGGGCGCTCCCCCGCTGCATATGCTTCACCTTGACACCGCAAGGAACAAGAGAAACGAGATGAGATGAGATGATGAGATGGGATGATGAGATATCCATTTGGTGTCGAATGGTCTATAAATATAGGGTTAGCCTAATTGCACGTAAACATCATAGCCAGATATGTGTTTATAGTTAGAAGACAAAGCGAAAGAGCAGTAGCATATTTTACACATTCACTCTACGTGCACCTAAAGTCTGAACATGGTTGAGCTCTCTCAGAAGTTGAACATGATTAAACCACTACGTGGTGCCCGTGTGCTGGGGAATGAACAGGCGGACAGATTGGCTGGCTCGGCAAAACTTGGTGGAGTATTGATGCATGACAAAACAGACGTGGTTGCGGCCTTGTGGGAGCACGTGTACACCTCGGAGGAGCAAATGGATCACCATGGTCTGGTAATAATGAGGCAGCGAGGTGTGACGAGGGGATTTGGCCGACGATCGACGCTCAGAGGAAAGGCGAGACGAACATTTAATCAGATTGCTACTGGAACTATTAGTGTTGGAACTCTTCGCTGGCTGCTGAGGATGGGGACGGAGCGCTTATGGGAATGTCCCGAATGCTGTGATGTCGGTTCCTAAATCAATCAATCAATCAATCAAACCACTACGTGCGTCAAAATGTTGAACATGGTTAACCACTCTACGTGCGTTAAAAATTTTAACATGGATGAACTACTCTACGCGCGCCCAAAGGTTGAACGTGATTGAATTACTACGTGCGTCAGAAGGTTGAACGTGATTGAATCACTACGTGCGTCAGAAGGCTGAACGTGATTGAATCACTACGTGCGTCAGAAGGCTGAACGTGATTGAATCACTACGTGCGTCAGAAGGTTGAACGTGGTTGAATCACTACGAGCGTCAGAAGGCTGAACGTGGTTGAATCACTACGTGCGTCAGAAGGTTGAACGTGGTTGAATCACTACGAGCGTCAAAATGTTGAACATGGTTAACCACTCTACGTGCATTAAAAATTTTAACATGGATGAACTACTCTACGCGCGCCCAAAGGTTGAACGTGATTGAATCACTACGTGCGTCAGAAGGTTGAACATGATTGAACCACTCTACGCGTGTTAAAAGTCTAAACATGGATGAACCACTCTTCGCGCGCCCAAAGGTTGAACATTGTTGGAAAAGCTCTGAGACAAAATCACCCACTGAGATGTAATTAATACCCAGCTGAGTGTGGATGTCTTCATATCTGACTTTGTTAGGCCTTGTGAAATCAACTTGTTTGCGTGATCTGACCCACACCACTTTGATTTTCATTGTTTATATAGTCCACCCATATCTGATCTACGGCAGAACAGCATGAGTGTGTTACTGATATAGGAAGACACTGTTTAGTGATAAATCCTTGGTCGCCGATATTTGGTGGAGTACTCATTTGACTCATTTAGAATATATTTTCTTCTTGCCTTATCGTATTCTTGGGTTTAATACAGAACCGGGAAACATCCAGCTCGCGGGCTGTTAAGGCCAGCGAAATCATTTGGCCTGGCCCTCATGTGAAGTTGAATTAAGGCCGAGGAAAGTGCAAATCCAGAGGAATAACACAATTCATTTTCCCCACTCTAGAAGAACACAAGCCTTCTACGACACTTAAATATTCTGGTGAATGTGCAAAACAAATTGACGCGTGTAAAGAAAGATTCAAGGACGTGAAATGTAAACAAATGGAACTGAACTTCTTTGCTGCTCAATTTGGAACCAGCCGATGTACTTGATAACCTACAACATGAAATCATTTTGTTGTAAAGTAATGATGCCCTGAAAGCTGGGTACAACAACCTCCCGCTGCTTCAGTTCTAAAGACGTTACACAAACAATGATGGATTTTCCACTTTGAGGAGACGTGTATTGAAATATACATCTGGTTTCGGAACAACTTACTGTTGCGAGCTGTACTTTTCAAAACTTACCATCACAAACATTAGACTGTGCGTCCAACTGACCGACGCAAACCTGCAAGAGCAGATGCGAGTAGCCACATCATCAATGCCAGCTCACATTATACGTCTCACCAAGGAGAAGCAGATGCTAGGAGGATCGCTTTGAAGATGGGGATGAAGTACTATCACTGTCGCGATTCTATATAGGATTCTCATTGAAGGTAATGCTTCATCATAGGGAATATTTCGTAGGAAACTATCTAGTGTTGAGAGTGATGGTGTACGGTTATGACAGATCCTATATGAATCTGTTTTGTTATACCCGAATAGGGGTTTGGGTAGGGTAATAATGAATTGGAATGGGAGAGATGAATTGTTGGATATGGTGGGGGTCGCTCACCGGGTTCTCCTTTCTGTTTTGTTGCAAATTCCCCCTTTTTCGTGCGTTAACATCGTCAAACTCACATCTGTGCCTGTGTGATACCTTAACCTATATCAAGAGACCCAGAACTTATAATATCCAACATGCCTGCGAGCGAATGAGATCAGAAGCAGGAGTGAATCTGAATGCGGACAGTTATCGTCGTCTCTACCAGCCGTTTCAAGTGTTGACAGGTGGAGTTCCTCAAGGTGAACCTGTTACCAGGTTACGTTACTCGAATGGCAAGCAACCATCCAATGACACTCTTCTGCTCAACACGGCTTCTCTATTGATGTGATCCATAACCAGAAGCCTTCACACTGGCGTATAACAGATTTCTTCAAGGACGTTTCCAAATATCACTTTCTCGATTTCTCTCTTTCTTCTTTAAGTCTTCCTCAATTAAAGTTATCTTATTACACTTTGGACACTGTCTTAGGGTGACTATTTTGAGAGAATTAGAAATGTGTCCCAGGCAGTTTGTTTTAGGTCTAATTCTCATCTGGATCTGTTTGGTTGACTAACATTTCTGTCTATCGCTCTCTTCTTATACAGTGATAAACATTTCCAGAAGAAGCGGCCGGCCGTGTGAATGATAGTCAAAGAGAATAACAGAGTCTATGAGAATTTCGATACATGAAGCCCACACACGGACATTCTCCCGCTAGTTATGCTTCACCTTGCCACCGCAAAGTACAAGAGGAACAAGATGAGACGAGATGAGATGAGATGAGATGAGATGAGATGTCTTTGTATGCTGTGGTTAACATTGATCACAACATGTATCGCTCTCTGCTGTTCTCGATATGTTTTGATTTCATTATCTTTTCGGTTGTTGGCGTTATATTCAAGGGGATCTCTTATCCTTTTTTGTCTGTGAATGCTGTTTAAGTTTTGACAATCACACGACTTGACAACCCCAGATGGTCTACAGTTCTCGTTTGCTGCGCTGA
This sequence comes from Cepaea nemoralis, assembly GCA_014155875.1. Taxonomy (NCBI): domain Eukaryota; kingdom Metazoa; phylum Mollusca; class Gastropoda; order Stylommatophora; family Helicidae; genus Cepaea; species Cepaea nemoralis. The sequence continues at coordinate 101,195 of JACEFZ010004997.1, read as the reverse complement.
ATCATGCATGGCCTGCTGACATTCTAACATACCTCAGCTCAAATGTTCTTACTGTGGTAATTCAGCAGACAGTCGTGTCACAACGGAATAACTCAGTGCCATAAATGTTCTTACTGTGGTAATTCAGCAGACAGTCGTGTCGCAACGGAATAACTCAGTGCCATAAATGTTCAAAAGTAAACATTCAATAAAGATCTACAAGGATTTATCAGACGAGAGGATCGACTTCATTGCACTGAGTTTTATCTGAGCAGGTGTGGAGTTCCAGTACCGGTCTTGGACACCCTTCTGGTTTATGAGCTTGGAGAGGGGAAGGGGGGATCTGCAGCACAGGGCCCTTGGAGATGATATGTCGTCACAATAGGGAACATGGAAGTGTAGGAGAAGCGGGAGAGGGGGAGAGGGGAGACATATGAGACGTTGCTGGGCAGTTCGATATAATGACATAGGGGAACAACAGAACAGTGTTTGAAATGACAAGCAGTACGCGAGACAGAATGCTGTGGACAGACATGATCACCAACAATACACGGTATGGACTATAAGAAGATTGGCAGTACACTAGACAGAAAACTGGACAAACACAATCACCAACAACACACGGTAAAAACTATACGAATAAGAGGCAAAGGTTAAGTGTCACCATGATTTGCAAAAGTAAACTGACATTAGGCAATGGGATAATTAAAGATATGCCCAGCAGAACATTCAGCAAAACGTTTAATAGAAATTAGCACATCATGCAAGCATCGCAATTTCGGCCCTGAAATACTGGCCTCTAGGCCTTCAATATTTAATAGCAAAGAAAATAGTTACACCACATGTGTTCCTACTGCATGAACAATAAAAACCGGAGTAACAGATTTAAAGGCGAGAGAAACCGACACGCAGGACACGAGCAAAGGCCAGAAGGACACATAACCAGACTAGTACTGGTACCATTAATATTGGAACTCTTCGCTGACTGTGAAAGATGAGGACGGAGGCACTATGGGAACTGCGCCGATTGCTACAATGTCGGCTGTCGACTCAACTCAAAGGCGAGACGGTCGGCTTCATTGCACTGCGGTTTATTCTTAGCTCCAGCGACGACTGCCTGGAGTCTCTAAGAAGATTGCGCTTTAGAACCGAGTGACGCAATCTGGAATCGAACCCACAACTTTCTGTACGCAAGGCAGGCAGCTTCACCTTTGAGATCCCATCTGAGGGTTAAAAAAAAGGATCGTAGTTAAACAGTGAAATACCTTCAGAATTAATTGGTTTGTTGCGTTAACTCTGCAAAGACAATAGTAATTCTCACTCATATATGTTCATAAAGGGGAATTCAGCCAAGAAATAATTGAGTCGCATATGTTCACAAAGTGGACATTCAGACAAGACAATGGTTACTCAGCGGAATAATTTAGACACATATATTCATAAAGTGGACATACGGGGAAGAAAATGGTTACTTAGTGGAATAATTGTGTCACATATATTCATAAAGTGGACATTCAGTCTAGAAAATGGTTACTCGGTGAAATAATTTAGTCAGATATATTCATAAAGTGGACATTCGGCCAAGAAAATGGTTACTCAGTGGAATAACTGAGCCATATATGTCCATAAAGTGGACATTCGGCCAAGAAAATTGTTACACACTGAAATAATTGAGTCATATATGTTCATAAGTGGACATTCAGCCAAGAACATGGTTACTCAGCGGAGTAACTCTGAACAAAACAATATCCTTACAATATTTTTTTTTTAAATTCGCATATCCTTTACAGGACATCGCTGTCAACAGCAGCATCTTTCAGCTGTCTGTTGATTTCTAGGCAAGATTACGCTCAGTAGTTTGCCATTGCTTTCTGAGCGGCCGGCTCAGTTATCCCGCAAGTCACCAGCGGGGGTCGAACCGCCTCCAGCTCTCGTCCGCTACGGGATTACGGAGAAAGTGTTGTAATCCCTCGGCCAGAGAGACCATCCATCCATCCATCATGTGCCATGCCGGTAAGCGTGGGCGGTCATGTTCTGCCATCTCACTCGATCAACAGAGTCGTGGATCAGTTCCGTGTTTCTGTCTCGACCATGCCACAAGGCCAAGCCATCCAGATACTTGTTTCTAGGTCTTCCCCTTGGTCTGTTCCCCTCGATCTTACCAGTTGTCACCAAGTTCTCCAAATCATTTCTTCTCATAACATGCCCAAAAAATTGTGACTGTCTACGTCTAATGTCTCTGATCAGTTTACGATCTTCATTTGTTTCTTGAAGGACTTGTTCATTGGTCTTTCTGGCTGTCCATGGTATTCTTTGCATTTTCCTCAGAAACCACATTTCTACAGCCATCAGATGTTTTTCAGCCTGGCTGCTCATTGTCCAAGCTTCACATCCATATAAAAGTACAGGTTCTATGTAGCATCTCAACACTCTTTTTCTCGTTTCAATTGACATCTTTTTATTGGTCAGTGTGACATATATGTCATCATCTCGCAGTCTTTTCCAGCAGACGTTGCTAGGACACGCTATCTGAAGAGTAGAGGCTATTAAAAAGCCCAACGGGAGAATTAACGAAACGAAATTTCGTTTCGTTTTAAGACAATTGATTGGCCGCGCCCCGGAAACACAGGCTGAATCTAGACAACGGCTTGGTAGACAAAGCGGTCTGGTCAATCGCCATGTTTCTCCAACGTTAGCGGGTGACCCATTGGTAATGGGTTAATTTAAAGCCCACTTATTCTCTGCAGTTTAGGTGAGCATTATATTATATACAACATATGTTATGTACTAGGATAAATGCTTTGAGGCAACTAATATCATGATTGAAGTTGTGTGTGTGAAAATTAAGAGAATCACTTTCATTGAAATGATGGTTTACGTCACACAGCCGGGACATCGCCATGTTGTCCAGTCAGCCTTCATAAAGCTTACAATATAATCTTGCTATGAGTCATTCTTCTGAGATGATTTTGTGAACTTACTTTATTCCTTAATGCTTATTTTTCACAACTGGTCTCTGTGTTTTAAAGTGTTTTTTCCTGAGTGCTTATTTTGTATTTCTGCTCTTATGATGGAGAAATATTACTATCTCACATTTGTGTACAACTATAATATAGGTTGTTAGATAGAGAGAGAGAGAGAGAGAGAGAGAGAGAGAGAGAGAGAGAGAGAGAGATTCTCGCTTGACTTTTTCATGCACTTAGGAGTTAATCTTTTGTTTACCTGGTTGTAAATACACAGAGATTGTCTTGTAGTCTTTTATTTTCATAAATGATGTTATGGGATTTTCATGTGGTATGATATACATAATCTCAAGTGTATGGGAAAAGATTCCCATGTTTTCTCTTTTATGAGTATTTTGAGATGTTGGGTAATACCCACTAGAGAGTTCATACCATGTTTAGTAAAAGACTAACAAGGTTTTCTGTTATTCATCATATGTATATTCTATTCATGATGTTACTGTTGGAGTAGATCTTTTAACTCCCCCCCCCCCATTGGGGACAAACACATCATGATGATGATGATGATGATGATGATGATGATGATGATGATGATGATGATGATGATGATGATGATGATGATGATGATGATGATGATGATGATGATGATGATGATGATGATGATGATGATGATGATGATGATGATGATGATGATGATGATGATGATGATGATGATGATGATGATGATGATGATGATGATGATGATGATGATGATGATGATGATGATGATGATGCAGGAGGAGATGACTGATTGGTAGCTAGCCTTTTTGCCATTTGTCAGTGGTAGTCACATAATGCTGTTTGTAACTATGGAAAGGAGATTTATGAATTGTGTACATGGGGACATTGTCTCAGGAACTTTTTCCATGATGTGACAGCGGTACTATCAAAAGATGTTTGCATATTTAGGAGGTGAAGAAAACCTCCCAGGAAGCTCCAGTATCAGTCCAGAAGAGATGTACCTATTGAGTAGATACCTTACTCACTTTTGGAGTGGGTCAAAACTCTACAGTAGGCGACAAGAGCTAGGGAACTAGCTACACTTTTTTTTTCTTCCCTTTTGTTTCCTCTATTTTTATTATTATACACTGGTATCGGAATGTTTATTTTGTTATTTACACTGATATCAGAATATATGTTTTATTATGATAACTGATATCAGAATATATATTTAATTATGATACATTGGTATCAGAATGTATGGTTTATTATGATCCATTGTTATAAGAATGTATATTTTATTATGATACACTTATCAATGTTTGGGTTGTATTACTAATCTATATCGACCCTGTTCTTCTTCACTCTACATAGGCGCTAGAGATGGCAGTGGAGTATTGGCACTAGTCACCATGCTTCGCACTGGATTTATAGTCAACTTGTTTGGATTTAGAGGCAGGAAACTGGGATATCAGCCTCCTCTAATATTCTACAAAGAGTGCTGGTTACTGCTACTCACCCTGAACCTGAATGTCAATGCCTGGATATGTAACGGATTTTGAATATGCGGAAGTGGATTCCCTACCTCTGGGAACTTACAGACGGTGTTAAGCTTTTCAATGTCTGCAAAGACATGAGGCATGCCTGGCCTAGATGGATACAGAGTATAACCTCTTCTAAAAGTCACCGCCTAATTCCACATTCAACTGTCATATTCCAGAGGCTCATGGATAGTCTGGAATTCACCATCATTTACCAGTATGGATTTACCAACTGATTGTGTGAACTCCCAGCTTCCTTTGAATCTTCTCATCCATCATATCCCAGACATGGATAATCAAGCACATTACCAACTCCCGGTCAATCAAGTCATATATTCAGCTGAAGAAAGAATAACCTACATCTTAACCCAGAGAAAGGGGCTGGAATATTCATGCCCCATTCAAGTTAGTTCTGTCAGGAAATTCTAATGGATTATGTGATGTCACTCCTCATCTAAAGAGATACTGAAAGTGTTTGTGCCTGATCCTGATCGAATCAATCACATGGACTCCTGTGTGTCACGCCACGCCAGAATGCTTCAGACTTATTTATACCTGTCTGTTATATCACCCTGGAACGCTCCTAGCCCAGTGACTTAGCAACTGTGACTTGAGAGATTACAGTATATCCACATTGGATTCATATGGATTACTCCTACATGTTTTTCGCGATGGATATATGATCCAGAAGTGAAAGTTCTGGGTGTGGGTGTGTGCAATCCCCAATTTTCTAAATAGTGGATATATGCAAAGCAGCTGTTTTCCTGGATTATAGAGAGGGTGATTATGGCCAGACTTTTTCTAGTGGATATTGAAGGAGAGGGAGTCATCATCAGACCCCTAGGATATTTCTAGAGACAGATTAGATAGATTTTCTTTATCTATTTCTTTGTGTGGATTATTTACTTTGTTTTGTGTTTGACACATGTATTTGATGTGAACCTTTTTTGGGGAAATATTTTTGGGGACTTCTGTTTGGTTGTATACTTTATGTGCATTGCCTGAAATATGATAATTTTTCATGTCCATGTCACCATATTGTAGCCAACAGGGTTTTCCAGAACCCAAATGTTTCCACAATACAATTGTTTGTTGTTTGGTTTAACCAAGCCTTGCAGTTACTTCATTGTTAACCTGTTGTTCCAAAATTGATGTTTATAGTCCAGTTATTGTTACTGTTATGTGATACAGTGAGTTATTGTTACTGTTATGTGATACAGTGAGTCATTGTACTGTTTTTGTCTAACAGTGGCTGTTTTTCCTCTGTCAATGTAATCCAGTTGTTGCGTCTAACATGGGTTGTTGTCCCTCTGTTGTATAATACTGTGGATGTGCATGACAGTGGATACTTGTCATTGTTTATATATATGTGGGAGATTAAATGTGGGGCGGGGCACTTACACATAGACACACCCTCTGGGTAGAGTGATTAGTACTCGGGTGTCTGTGGTAGAACTTCCCGGATCTCCCAGCCTTCTATGGGAAACATTTCTTTTATGTTAGTGTTGAACTTGCACCCTTTTCTGCCTTGTTCAATACTTGGGGGTTACGAGCCAATATATTAATTCCTATAGAGGGCGTGTTTGGGTTTTAGACCCCATTCATACTGAATACCCCTAGCGAAACCTGTCCTTATTCTAATTTATTATATTTACCACCCTACAGTCAGTATGTTTTTCATCTTGCTAAAGGCTACTTTTGCCATGGCGATCCTTGTTCTAATCTCTTCAAGGCATCTCCCATCAGATGTTATTACTGTTCCGAGATAATTGTACCTATTCACTTGTTGAAGAATATTCCCATTTACTTGTATATTACACTGTGGTATTTCGTTCTTCCTAGTGACGACCATAATCTGTGTCTTTTTACAATTTAATTCTAACCCTTGTTGTTCACTGTGTGTAACAACCGCATCTACTAAATTTTGCAGATCCTGTTCATTGTCTGCAATCAAGACTGTATCATCTGCATATCTAATGTTATTGATGCATCGTCCCCCAATGTTGATTCCTTCCATATTTTCAATATTTCTGAAAATATTTTCACTATACAGGGAAAACAGATCTGGAGACATTACACATCCCTGTCTCACACCTCTCTTAATAGGCTGATATTGACTTACTTCATTATCAACTCTTATGGCAGCTTGTTGTTTCCAATATATGTTTTTTACAAGTCTAAGGTCTTTCCCATCAATTTGTAGATCTTCAAGCATCCTTATCATGTTGACATGTCTCACTTTATCAAAAGCCTTTGTGTAGTCACTAAAGCAAAGGTGTAGATCTTTGTTTACTTCTATAGAACGTTCGATTACGGTTCTCAGTATATACACAGCATTTACTGTACCCTTGCCTATTACAAACCCACATTGTTCTTCTCCTATTTCAGGTTGTATTTTCCTCCTAACTCTTTGCATGATAATTCTTAGCAAAATCTTCGTGATGTGACTCATTATACTAATTGTTCGATGTTGATCACATTCCAAGGCTCCTGATTTCTTTGGGATTGCAATAAATACAGAATTACATAACTCATGAGGTATATTTCCAGTATCATATATTGTATTAAGCAGACTGGTAACTTTATCTATTCCATATTCTTCTAAAGCATTAATCATTTCTGTTGTGACGCTGTCTAGACCGGGGGTCTTGCCAGATTTCATATGATTAAGAGCATTCTGAACCTCCCAGAGAGACCGGCCTTACAATATTAATTGTGCAAAATACGTTACTTAAAGGGATAACCTCGAGCCACAAATGTTCTTTAAAAGTTAGTTGTGTATCCTATACAGGACGTAGCAGTAAACCCCAGCATTTTTTGGCTGTTCGTGATTCCTGCGCAAGTTTACGTTCAGTAGCTTGCCATTGCTTTCTGATTGACCGGCATCCATACCATTTCATAAAAACCAACGCAAGGCGATCTGCTGCTAAATTGCCCGCAGCTTTGTTTCAAACGCGGTATGCTGGATTACGATCTGCGTCCGTAACACCGACGCCACGGAACGGGCACAAATGTTCTTGCAGTGTTATTTAGACAAAATAACAATAGTTACTCATTGGAATAACTCCGTATCATAAATGATCATACGGTGTTAATTCAGCACATTCATTAGTTACTCGGTGGAATCACTTCTAGTAAAAAAGAATTCATATAGTGGAGATTATGCAAGGAAAATAGGTAATCAATGGAATAAGTTCTAGTCAAAAGATTTCATACAATGGACATTGTATTATACCATCATCATCTTCAAGTGTCGTGTCCACTCTCGTAGGCGTTCATGACTCTCCACAGATCTCGGTATTTGTTTTTTTTGGATCAACTCTGCCGTTGATATATCCTCCATGCCACCGTCGCAATCCATCCAACATCATTTTTCGTGGTCTGCCTCTGCCTCTCTTTCCCTCGATCTTTCCAGTTGCCACGATGTTCTCCGGCTCCTCTCTTCTCATCACATAACCAAAAAAAGCTGTTTGTCTCTTTCTTATTGTTGTATATAATTTTCTAGTTTCGTTAGCCTCTTTAAGGCATTCGTTGTTAGTTACTTTAACAGCCCAAGGAATTCGCAACATTCGTCTAAGGAACCACATCTCTGTTGCTTCCAATCTCTTCCCAATTTGTTCATTTATATTCCGAGATTCACAGCCATGCAGCAAAACAGGTTCTATTTAGCTCTTCAGCAATCTCTTTCTTACATTCAATGATAGCGACTTGTTGCATAAGATACTCTTAATTTTCTTAAATGCAGCCTTTGCTTGCCCTATCTTCTGCTCTTGATCTCTGTCGTGCATCTTCAATCTGATGTTATAAATGCCCCTAGATATTTAAAACTATCCACTTGGTGAAGAATTTTCCCTTTTATCTCGCTTTCACATTTGAGTGTCACCTATTTCTTTGATATCACCATTGTTACTATTTTCTTGATATTATACCAATTAAAATGTAAATCAATGGAATAATCCAGAAACACAGATGTTAATACTGTGTTAATTCAGTAAGGCAATAGTTACTCAGTGGAATAACTCCTAGTCCAAATATTTCATTCAGCGGACATTCAGCAAAGAAACATGTTAATCAATGGAATAACTTCGAGCCACAGATGTTCATACAGTGTTAATTCACCAAGGCAGTAGTTACTCAACACAATACTCCGAGATACAGCTGCTAATATAGCGTTAATTCACTTTCCCGGTTGCCCCTCAATGTGCACACAAGGTGCAATTACCTCCAAAATGCCCGTGCACGTGTTAATTGTCAGCATTTCTTTAAAAACAAAAAATAAATAAATAAATCTTGTTAAAACAAGCAAGGTCATGGAGATAACCAACTTGATTTAAGCCATCTGCGAGAGCTACAAGGGTGGGCCGACCGCTGCAAGCCAAGTCGCTATACGCAATACTGCAGAAGTCACCTGGCACGTGCAGATGTGCGCGTTTTAGTGTGTCGCTAATTAAATATTTAGATTTCAATTATTGCGGCATCTGTCAACACACGGAAGTTACTTATAACAGCACACATATGCGCCTGGGGATAAGTATACATACGTACACGCACATACTGACATAAATTGTAGCAATCAGAAGGTACTCAAGTGTACGCTACCTCGCTAGTCAAGGAACAAATAGTACTGGGTATATTTTTATGACTGTGTAGTGTTTGAAAATATTGCGGTCCAAGTTTTGTATTTACCTATTATGTTGCATGACCTTTACACAGGGTGAATACAAAACTTGGACCGGCATTATTTTCAAACACTGCACGGTCATTAAAAATACACCCTATATTCATTGGCACTTTGCCGTCTTGACACACGATAGTTTGGTACATTGCGCTTCGAAAAGGCATAATAACTATAACCCATGGCGGTGGCGAATGTGACTGATAAGGCCAAGTCGCGCTGTAAATGTTCATCCACAGTGGATACATGTGAACACATAGTCATTTCCCACCATCATGCACCATCTTACGTCTTGCACGCTCGGTATGTGACTTATCTGCAATCATTTTCTCCTTTGTCTTTATATATGTATTAGTTATCCTATACATTCAGAGAAGCCATGGGGCTCTCCGTCCGAAAGTTGTGTGTTCGAATTCGGAAATCCCCCTTTCCCTCCCTTACCCTGCTCACGGGAATCTAAGTGGTGAAGTCCGTCTCGTGCTCCAAAGGTTGTGAGTTCGATTCCAAGCTACATCATTCGGTTCACGAGTGCAATATTCTCGGAGACTCTGCTACGTCATTCGGTACACGAGTGCAATATTCTCGAAAACTTCTGAGGGTCGTCACTGGAGGTACGGAGTTCATGTTCTGTGCATGGAATCAATATGGAATCACCATATGGAATCAAACCCGGTGCAATGAAGTCGAACCTCTCGCCTTTATATGTTTTAATTTAGAGGTTCCACGTTAGCTCAGTGGTTAGAGCGTTTGCGTGTCAAGACGGCACTTCGGGGTTCACTCGCCTGCAGAGAAATAATTATCTCTTCTTTGGGTCGACCCAGCTTCATACAAAATGACTACTGGAGAATTTCTGGGTATTGCGGGAAGAAAAAACCACAAGGTAGAGAAATGGTCACAGAAGAAGAACCATCTGCAAATCTAACCATTAGAGAACTCCTGTTTGCGGACGACCAAGCACTAATAGCAAAATCAGAAGCTGAATTACAAGACCACATGAATAGTCTAAACGAAATGTGTAGGGAACATAACATGAAAATTAGCACACGCAAAACAGAGGTAATGACTATAACTAAAGAAGAACAAACAGCAACAATTCACCTAAACGAACATCCCTTGAAACAAGTAAAGAGCTTCAAGTACCTAGGAAGTATAATATCATCAAATGGCAGATCAGAAGACGAGATCGAAAATAGGTGCAATAAGGCAAATCAACTCATTGGACAAATGGCACCAATACTAAAGAACAAACATGTATCAATAACTACTAAGAAAGCACTTTACAACACAATCTTCCTACCAACTCTGTGCTACCAATGCCAAACCTGGACAATGACAGAAAAAGAGAAAAGAAAAATCACAACAACAGAAATGAGGTTTCTGAGAAGAATACTCAACGTATCAAGAAGAGATAAGATCAGAAATGAAGAAATCAGGACTAAAGTAGGGGTTAAAGCTGCTCTAGATTTTATTAGAAAGCAGCAAGTCAAATGGTTTGGCCATGCAAGTAGGCTACCAGTCAACAGCATGCCACAACAAGCAATGATGTACAGACCAGATGGAAACAGAGGAAGAGGCCGACCACGTAAACGTTGGACTGAGGGAATAACAGAATCCATGGGAATGTCGATATACGAAGCCCATAACCGGGCACTCTCACGAAGTTTATACTTCACCTCGACACCGCAAGGTACAAGAGGAACATGATGAGATGAGATGAGATGAGATTCTTGTGGCTTTGAATATGTAGTCCTATCCCTCCATCTCCACCCCTACCGGCAGTACCTGATCCATCCATCCATCCATCATGTGCCATGGACTGAAAGAGTTAATGTGGAACTCAACCGAATAATCATTACTTTTATGTGACAGTTGACAGGGACTTAAAGGGTTAATGCTGAACCTATGCCAACAACCGATACTTTAACGTGGCAGTTGACAGAGAATGAAAGTGTTAATGCAGAACTTATCCCAGCAATCATTACTTTAAATTAGCGGTTGACAAGGACTGAAAGAGTTAACGCTGATCTTATCAAAACAATTATTACTTTAATATGGCAGTCGACAGGGACTGAAAGAGTTAATGCTGAACCTAACCCAACAATTTTACTTTGACGTGGCAGTCGACAGGGACTGAAGGAGTTAATGCTGAAACTATCCCTACAATTTTACTTTGACGTGGCAGTCGACAAGGACTGAAATAGTTCATGCTGAAACTATCCCAACAATCATTACTTTATCGTGAAGTTGACAGGGACTGAAAGAGTTAATTCTGACCATATCCCAGCAATTATTACTTTAGCATGACAGCTGACAGGGACTGAAAGAGTTAATGCTGAACCTATATATTCCCATAATCATTTCTTCAACGAGATAATAGACAAGGACTGAAAGAGTTAATGCTTAACTTATATATTCCCATAATCATTTCTTCAACGAGGCACATGACAGAGTTTTAAATGGTTCAAGCTGAACCTATCCCAACAATTATTACCTTAACATGACAATTGACAGGGACTGAAAGAGTTAATGATAAACCTATTGTGACGAGGTGGCCCAACTCTGATATTGTTTTTCTTAGATTGTGATAGCACTCAGTAAACCCCACTTATATATTTATGTATTATTTTGTATTGTTATCTATATATCCATAAATTAGCTATGATCGTCGGTGTTTAGTGTATTTATATACATAAAACTATATATAGAGAGAGAGAGATAAAATACGATGTCTTCTAATAGTTAGAAGTAGATGTAGAGTAGAGTGTGTTTACACGCCAAGAAATCAAGTCAGGATGAATTTTATATTCATTTGGCTGGGAATTTAATTTGGCCACAGGAAGTCGAAGAGAGCTCTTCTATTCGGGACGATAACTCGCCTGTAAAGACCCTAAAATCTGCTATTTTGACAATTCGGCTCGAAGGTGGCAGGAGCTGACTATCACGTCAACTGGCTAGAATAGAACATATGTCTGTGTCTTAGACTTTTTTCTGGCTCTTGTTAAGCCGAACCACCCACTAAAACATAGTAAACACCAGTGATAGTCTCCGCACCCGATAGGCTCAGTCAAAACCAAGTTGCAGTGTATTTTAATAATAATTTTGTTAACATTTTTCAGCGTGTGTCGATATGCCGGGGAAATCTAAAGGTCATGCCGATTGAGAATAGATACTATTAAAACTAGAGTTAGTTAACTAATACTAGAATTAGTACAATGTTTGTGTCATGCGGCTTGCCGACAAGGCATAACGCAAAGCAAGCCACGTGTGGCATTAAAAACTTGGATAAATTACATTACTTGATTCTCGAAATCAAAAAGTATCCGCCTGTGGAAACAAAACCCGAGTTATTCAGTAGACGATTAGAGTTAAGATATATTAATTCTGTGCTTAGCTTCGGAACTACTGTGTGTCTCTAGATAATATACATATTAGTCGAAGGAATTAGTTCAAAGAGTAAATAAGTTACAATTAATTATTATTTATTAATCTTGATCTTGCCCATAGTCAGATTACTACCACGTAGTCCAATATGGCCCACTTAACAAAGTTCAAACCCTGGGGGAATTCTCCAACCCCAATATTGTTCTTGTGGATAGTGAAAGTAATCTTAAACCTAGCTAAGAAATCTTCTGGATAATTATGTTTTAATAAATATAAGGAAGACCATTGCTTGTAGTACAACTCATAACTCGTTAAGTGAACTTGTGGTGTTTCATAGATTTAATGGTTCAATCATGTGCATCGGTGGCGTTATAGCTGTGGTGTGTGATTTCATTTCATTCTATGTAATTCATCAATATGTGATGTTAAATAATCGTATGGAGTGTAGATTGTGTGCTTCCATACTTGGAAAACGATGTGTGTTGTTTCATAGATTTAATGGTTTGTTAATGTATCTGGTGACGTTGTAGTTGTGGCGTCTGAGTTTTCCATTCCATTTAAGTCATCCGATAATATGTCATGTTAGTTCATTATGTGAATTGTGGTTCATGTATTTCCATGATGACTCATGATTTAGAATATATGTATATTTAGGATTATAGTCCCTGACGTAGAGCTTCTAAGTGGTTATACATGTTTGATCTAAATATAAGAAGAAAGAATAGAATATCATTTGTGTGCTGTTTCCATTAGATCAGTGTGCTGTTGTAAATTTCAATATAAGGAATCAAAATATGTAAAATAAGATAGCACATGCTATTTAAAGTTATATGAGACGTGTAGGCCATGTAGGACTAGGACAGGGACAAGAATGTACAACTCTATCTTGAAGGACTATTCACCCCTTCTCACTGTCATTCGCAGAGCCTACACCCTGATCAACAGTAGCCATAGTCACGACCGGTGATTGAGCTACGCACCACTCACACTGATGCAGCAGAGAGTGGAGTCCATACCACTAACCAGGCAGCACCTTTCAGCTTACCATCCAGGAGGCCAAGGATCAACAGATAAGTGGCTAACAACCCGTTTGCCACTTCACAGCAATCACCAATTTATGTACCGCTATTGGCTAATATACATTGTCAGTGATTACGACATCCTAGCTAGCTGGATATACTCTTGTAGAAATTTAGACTAACCAGGGATCTGCGTATCTCTTACGTGTCCGTGAGTTCCCCGTGGGTCTCACGTAGTGTTCTTAGAATTAAACAGCTATGTTATATTTGTAATTATAACACACTGCGTCTGTCATTATAGAATTAGATTAATAGCATCATCAGATTGGTGACTAGTGAAAGGACTATATCTATATTTATAAATCTGTCTTATCTCCTGTTGTGTGAGAATGAATTAGACGGTGGGGGGCTCATTATTCATCCAGGCACGATAGCAGGAATCAGTTGACATACTGTCTTCTTTTGTTAGTACAGTTGGTCGTCATAACTTTCCGCCTGGCACTGTTTAGAAGTAGTGATCCATTCTGGGACTTTGAAAATCATCCTTCTAGAATTGCGAGCCTTTTGATCGCTTCTTCAGCAGTGGTTAGATTCTCTATTTCGTAGAAGTCTATTTGGTATCTACTTTGATCTATTTTCCATCCTAGTAGTATACGCTACGCTACACCTATCTATTCCCATAATTATTTCTTTAACGAGGCAGTTGACAGGGACTGAGAGAGTTAATGCTAAACCTATCCCCAGAATCATTTCTTTAACGAAGCAGTTGACACTGACCGAAAGAGTTAATAATGAACCTTTCTATTCCGGTAATCATCACTTTAGCGACGCAGTTGACAGAGACTGAGAGAGTTAATGTTGAACCTATCTCAACAATCATTATTTTAATGTGGCAGTTGACAGTGACTTGGACTGAAAGAGTTCATGCTGAAACTATCCCTATAATTTTACTTTGACATGGCAGCCGACAAGGACTGAAATAGTTCATGCTGAAACTATCCCAACAATCATTACTTTATCGTGAAGTTGACAGGGACTGAAAGAGTTAATTCTGACCATATCCCAGCAATTATTACTTTAGCATGACAGCTGACAGGGACTGAAGAGTTAATGCTGAACCTATATATTCCCATAATCATTTCTTCAACGAGATAATAGACAAGGACTGAAAGAGTTAATGCTTAACTTATATATTCCCATAATCATTTCTTCAACGAGGCACATGACAGAGTTTTAAATGGTTCAAGCTGAACCTATCCCAACAATTATTACCTTAACATGACAATTGACAGGGACTGAAAGAGTTAATGATAAACCTATTGTGACGAGGTGGCCCAACTCTGATATTGTTTTTCTTAGATTGTGATAGCACTCAGTAAACCCCACTTATATATTTATGTATTATTTTGTATTGTTATCTATATATCCATAAATTAGCTAAGATCGTCGGTGTTTAGTGTATGTATATACATAAAACTATATATAGAGAGAGATATAAAATACGATTTCTTCTAATAGTTAGAAGTAGATGTAGTGTAGAGTTTGTTTACACGCCAAGAAATCAAGTCAGGCTGAATTTTATATTCAGTTTGTCTGGGAATTTAATTTGGCCACAGGAAGTCGAGGAGAGCTCTTCTATTCGGGAAGATAACTCTTCTGTAAAAACCCTAAAATCTGCTATTTTGACATTCGAAGGTGGCAGGAGCTAACTATCACGTCAACTGGCTAGAATAGAACATATGTCTGTGTCTTAGACATTTTTTTTCTGGCTCTTGTTAAGCCAAACCACTCACTAAAACATAGTAAAAGCCAGTGATAGTCTCCGCACCTCGATAGACCCAGTCAAAACCAAGCTGCAGGGTAGGTTAATAATAATTTTGTTAACATTTTTCTGTGTGTGTCGATAAGCCGGGGAAATCTAAAGGCCATGCCGATTGAGAATAGATACTATTAAAACTAGAGTTAGTTAACTAATACTAGAATTAATACAATGTTTGTGTCATGTGGCTTGCCGACAAGGGATAACGCAAAGCAAGCCACGTGTGGCATTAAAAACATGGATAAATTACATTACTTGATTCTCGAAATCAAAAATTATCCGCCTGTGGAAACAAAACCCGAGTTATTCAGTAGACGATTAGAGTTCAGATATATTAATTCTGTGCTTAGCTTCGGAACTACCATGTGTCTCTAGATAGTATACATATTAGTCGAAGGAATTAGTCCAAAGAGTAAATAAGTTACAATTAATTATTATTTATTAATCTTTATCTCGCCCATAGTCAGATTACTACCACGTAGTCCAATATGGCCCACTTAACAAAGTTCAAACCCTGGGGGAATTCTCCAACCCCAATATTGTTCTTGTGGATAGTGAAAGTAATCTTAAACCTAGCTAAGAAATCTTCTGGATAATTACGTTTTAATAAATATAAGGAAGACCATTGCTTGTAGTACAACTCATAACTCGTTAAGTGAACTTGTGGTGTTTCATAGATTTAATGGTTCAATCATGTGCATCGTGACGTTATAGCTGTGGTGTGTGATTTCATTTCATTCTATGTAATTCATCAAATAATATGTGATGTTAATTTCATCGTATGGAGTGTAGATTGTGTGTTTCCATACTTGGAAAACGATGTGTATTGTTTCATAGATTTAATGGTTTGTTAATGTATCTGGTGACGTCGTAGTTGTGGCGTCTGAGTTTTCCATTCCATTTAAGTCATCCGATAATATGTCATGTTAGTTCATTATGTGAATTGTGGTTCATGTATTTCCATGATTTAGAATATATGTATATTTAGGACTATAGTCCCTGACGTAGAGCGTCTAAGTGGTTATACATGTTTGATCTAAATATAAGAAGAAAGAATAGAATATCATTTGTGTGCTGTTTCCATTAGATCAGTGTGCTGTTATAAATTTCAATATAAGGAATCAAAATATGTAAAATAAGATAGCACATGCTATTTAAAGTTATATGAGACGTGTAGGCCATGTAGGACTAGGACAGGGACAAGAATGTACAACTCTGTCTTGAAGGATTATTCACCCCTTCTCACTGTCATTCGCAGAGCCTACACCCTGATCAACAGTAGCCGTAGTCACGACCGGTGACTTGAGCTACGCACCACTCACATTGATGCAGCAGAGAGTGGAGTCCATACCACTAACCAGTCAGCACCTTTCAGCTTACCATCCAGGAGGCCAAGGATCAACAGATAAGTGGCTAACAACCCGTTTGCCACTTCACAGCAATCACCAATTTATGGCCGCTATAGGCTAATATACATTGTCAGTGATTACGCCATCCCTAGCTGCTGGATATACTCTTGTAGAAATTTAGACTAACCAGGGATCTGCGTGTCTCTTACGTGTCCGTGAGTGCCCCGTGGGTCTCACGTAGTGTTCTTAGAATTAAACATCTATGTTGTATTTGTAATTATAACACACTGAGTCTGTCATTATAGAATTAGATTAACAGCATCATCAGATTGGGTGACTAGTGAAAGGACTATATCTATATTTATAAATCTGTCTTATCTCCTGTTTTGTGAGAATGAATTAGACGGTGGGGGGCTCATTATTCATCCAGGCACGATAGCAGGAATCAGTTGACATACTGTCTTCTTTTGTTAGTTTAGTTGGTCGTCATAACTTTCCGCCTGGCACTGTTTAGAAGTAGTGATCCAGTCTGGGACTTTGAAAATCATCCTTCTAGAATTGCGAGCCTTTTGATCGCTTCTTCAGCAGTGGTTAGATTCTCTATTCGTAGAAGTCTATTTGGTATCTACTTTGAAATATTTTCCATCCTAGTAGTATACGCCTCCGCTACACCTATCTATTCCCATAATTATTTCTTTAACGCGGCAGTTGACAGGGACTGAGAGAGTTAATGCTAAACCTATCCCCAGAATCATTTCTTTAACGAAGCAGTTGACACTGACCGAAAGAGTTAATAATGAACCTTTCTATTCCGGTAATCATCACTTTAGCGACGCAGTTGACAGAGACTGAGAGAGTTAATGTTGAACCTATCTCAACAATCATTACTTTAATGTGGCAGTTGACAGTGACTTGGACTGAAAGAGTTCATGCTGAACTCCTCAACCGAATAATCATTACTTTAAAGTGGCAGTTGACAGTTCAACTCATCATTACAATTATTACTTTAGCGAAACCGTCTCTTTTTGACCCTGCAATGTAGAACACACATGCCTATACATTAGAATGATTCAAAATCCATGTAGATGAATAAAAATAATTTTTAACAAAAAAAAAACGTTATTGGTGTGTTTTATTCTTATATGCATTTACTATGTGTTTTGAATAAATGCTCCACATTACTTTTACTGTCCCCAAGTTGTGCTGTAAATGTTGCCAACCTCTCGGCACTCACGTATATGATCATATTGAGCATCCCTATCCTACAGGAAAAAGAAAAAAAAATCTTTCATCTCAGATAGGGAGGTGGGAGGTATGTATGTGGGTCAGTACTTTCCACCCCCCGCGGCAAATGCCCAGTGTCTAGATCTGATATGCTTGTTAGAAATATTTGAATTAAATATTGTCTCTCGAATCCCAGGTTGATAATTACAGTTTCAAATTGCAGAATAATAGCACGTTCAATCTAGAGTTCAGCAAACTAGAGAATATTATATCAAGCTAGGATATACTACTTCAGTTATGTAAATATTGCTGTCTATCTTGTGGGTATTTATTTCCAATATCTGATTTCACGTTTTCTCGTAAGATCATAGACAATGTTTGTTTTTGTGTGAAGAAAGCCGGGACAAATTTTCATCAGGTTGTCTTTACTCTTTGTCATTCAAGCCGTCTTTTACCCCGTGGGTGTAGGTCCTTGATATTTATTCTTTGTTTTGTTGTCTTATTTTCTTTGGTAAAGATGCTTGCAGATCAACAAATTGATGGGACAGACCTTAGACTTGTAACACATATATTGGAAACAACAAGCTGCCATAGAGATCGATAATGAAGTAGGTCAATATCAGACTATTAAGAGAGGTGTGAGACAGGGATGTGTAATGTTTCCAGATCTTTTTTCTCTGTACAGTGAAAATATTTTCAAAAATGTAGAGGTTATGTAAGGAATCATTATTGGGGGATGTAACATCAATAACAGATATGTGGATGTACAGTATTGATTGCAGAAAATGAACATGGTCTGCAATATTTAGTAGATGCGGTTGTTGCACACAGTGAACAACTAGGGTTAGAATTAAATTGTAAGAAGACACAGATTATGGATCAGTCACTAGGAAGAAGGAAATACCACAATGTATTATACAAGTAAATGGGAATATTCTTAAATAAGTGAATCGGTACAATTATCTTGGAACAGTCAAAACATCTTATTGGAGATGCCTTGAAGAGATTAGAACAGGAATCGCCATGGCAGAAAACCCGAGGAAACCTCTGAACTGGTATAGTAAATAAGGTGGAATATTGCACTCAGATAAAAGATATCTAATAAAATGTTAATTGGTAGATGCATGTTGACAACACAAAAGATGTTGTATAATCATTTTGAAGGCATGTACGCAAATAGTTGCTGTTGCTGTGAGGTGAAATCAAAATTGAAATCAGATGTCAAAAAAGCAAGCACGTTATATATCAACTATCACCCATTCTGAAACATTCAAATATACCTATGTCCGCAAAACTGCTGATAATAAATAGCATATTCACACCGCCCCTATGCTACCAAGGTCAAACATGGACATTATCCAAATGCCACGTATGCCAAATCAACACCCGTGTGACGAGATGCTTGAGGGGAGCTGCCGATTTCATTATCCGAGATCGAATAATAAATAATGTTAACAGACAGACAGTGGGATCAACACCTTGTGTCACATTTATTGAAATACAGAAGAACAAATGGTTTGGCCATCTCGTTAGAATACAACACCATAAATTACCAGCACTGGCACTACTTCAAAGAACATCTGCGACGAGAGCAATAGGACGCCGAGAAGAAAATGGATAGATGACATCAAAGACATCGTATAAACACACGGAATGTCGTTACCCAGCGCCACATATCAGGCGCTGAGTGTCAATTATTTAGCCAAAATTAGCAATCTGGACATTTTGAGGGAAGCTAAGTCGCAAAGACAACCTATCACAAGCTTCAGAAAGAAGCAGTCATCATATTTTGGCAAGGTTATGAGAAGACAGAGAAAGGAACATGCGACAACCGGAAAATGTGTGGAAAGACACGCAGAAAGGCAGCGAGATAAAATTATTAAGTCTTGTCATGGCACTGAAGGGAGTCAAAGCATGAACGAGATCCATGCAGTTGGAGATCGAAATTAGTGGAGGAACATGATCGCTCACGCCAGCCGGCAAGGTACTTGTTGATGAGGAATGTTCCCGTGCTTTTAGAACGGTCGTCGCCTCACACCATAGAAAACTCAAAGTGGCCCACTTCGAAATCTGCCGCCACCTGATTTCGAATACTCGACTAGATATGTCAGGGAACTGTGACATCGTGTCACTCTCTCCCAAGCCACGGCTGTAGCAGGTTGTTGTAGAAAGTGAACAGAAAGCCGCAGCTCGAATAAGAAGAAGACGCTTGTAATGGCAGTAACAAGGAAAACAGATCTTAACCAGATGTACAATTACATTCAATTGTTTTAACCTGATTCTGGAATTTAGCACTATAGATAAAAATTGGATGCGAGTTCCATGAATGTAGGAAAATTTACGAAATTACACTTGGGACATCCTCACTCTTGCTCCGTTGCCTTCTGCACAAGCCAACAAAGAATTCGCTTCCTAATATAAATGAGAGAGGGGATAAACTGGTTGAATGGGCAAGGACACATCATGTGATTATCACAGACCCTATCTTTTAATCACATGCCAGATGCCTTGAGACACGGTAATGTCCAGGAAACAATTTTCATAATCAAATTGATGCCATATTGAAAAACAACGATTTAGAAACAGACTACTGTCAGTAAAGACAAGACCAGGAGCAGATTGTAGAAGAGACCCCCATGTACCAGGAAATGGTAAACTAAGATTAAAACTGAAGAAATTAAAGAGGGCTAGAAGAAATAGCAAGCTAAGTTTGGCAATTCTTGAATCGAAACAGGAAACGAGTGAGTAGGCACAATGCAACGGAAAAAATAGGCAGTATTAATGAACAATGACAAATGCTAGAAGAGTTAATACGACAAACAATGAAAGAAATATTACCCGAAATTACGAAGACAGCAAAGAAGAAAAGGACGACAAGGAAAATTCTTTAATTGATGGTCATTAGAAGAAAAAGTAAACAAAATCAAGGTGATTATAAACGAAGAGATACAGAAATAATACAAACAGAAAGATGCCTGGCTAAGTCGTCAGTGTAAGGATATCGAAGAACAACTAGAAGACACAAAATATATCTACAGAAAGATGCCTGGCTAAGTCGTCAGTGTAAGGATATCGAAGAACAACTAGAAGACACAAAATATATCTACAGAAAGATGCCTGGCTAAGTCGTCAGTGTAAGGATATCGAAGAACAACTAGAAGACACAAAATATATCTACAGAAAGATGCCTGGCTAAGTCGTCAGTGTAAGGATATCGAAGAACAACTAGAAAACACAAAATATATCTACAGAAAGATGCCTGGCTAAGTCGTCAGTGTAAGGATATCGAAGAACAACTAGAAGACACAAAATATATCTACAGAAAGATGCCTGGCTAAGTCGTCAGTGTAAGGATATCGAAGAACAACTAGAAGACACAAAATATATCTACAGAAAGATGCCTGGCTAAGTCGTCAGTGTAAGGATATCGAAGAACAACTAGAAGACACAAAATATATCTACAGAAAGATACCTGGCTAAGTCGTCAGTGTAAGGATATCGAAGAACAACTAGAAGACACAAAATATATCTACAGAAAGATACAGGAGTTATCGGAACCTATACAGCAAGCATCTGGCAACATTTAAATTAACAAAGAAAAGACCATTGAAAGATGGAAATAATATGTAAACGAGTTATTTGATAATAATGGTAGATCTGAAACAATTGCGATCAGTGTGGAGGACTTCCAATACTGAAAATAAAAGTTGAAGATGCTATACAACATATGAAAATCCATCCATACATCCATCCATCCATCCATCCATCTATCCATCCATCCATCCATCCATCCATCCATCCATCCATCATGTGCCATGACGGTAAGCATGGGCGGTCATGATTCGCCATTTTACTCGATCACCAGAGTCGTGGATCAGTTCAGTGTTCTTGTCTCGACCATGCCACATGGTCAAGCCATTCAGGTATTTACTTCTCTGTCTTCCCCTTGTTCTCTTCCTCTCGATCTTGCCAGTTGTCACCAAGTTCTCTAATTTATGCATTCTCATAACATGTCTAAAAAAATTTTGACTGTCTACGTCTAATTTCTCTAATCAGTTTACGGTTTTCATTTGTTTCTTGTATTACTTGGTCGTTGGTTTTTCCGTCTGTCCATAGTATTCTTTGCATTCTCTTCAGAAACCACATTTCCAAAACCATCAGATATTTTTCAGCTTGACTGCTCATTGTCCACGCTTTAAATCGACACAAAGAAGTACGGGCTCTACGTAGCATCTCAACACACTTTTTCTGGTAGCAATTGACATTTTGTGTGTGTGGATTGGTCAGCATGTTTTTCATCTTGCAAAAGGCTACCTTCGCCATAGCGATTCTTGTTCTAATCTCTTCAATGCATCTCCAATCCGATGTTATGACTGTTCCAAGATAATTGTACCGATTAACTCATTTAAGAATATTCCCCTTTACTTGTATATTACATTGTGATATTTCATTCTTCCTAGTGACGACCATAATCTGTGTCTTCTTACAATTTAATTCTAACCCTAGTTGTTCACTGTGTGCAACAACCGCGTCTACTAAGTGTTGCAGATCCTGCTCATTGTCTGCAATCAAGACTGTATCATCTGCATAGCTAATGTTATTGATGTTTCTTTCTCCAATGATGATTCATTTCATATCTTGCACATAAGAAGACTGGTAAATCCAAAGGGCCATATATCAGAGGTGTCGAAGAAATTAAAGCTTTGCCGTGTAAACTGAGTATAGAAGTGATAACAAAATTGTTGAATTATATCTTTAACAGTGAATATACCTCATGATCTCTTGAAATATATTGCTATAGCTATGCCAAAGAAATCTGGTGCATCCGATTATTGAGAACACCACACACTTAGTTTAATGAGTCATGAGGCTAAAATACTCCAAGAAGCAGATGAAAACCGTAAAGTTATTAGAGGAATTAGACGCAGAGGAAAGTTTTGAGACACGTTATTAAAAGAAATAAACTAGAGCACTTGGTGACATCTGGCAAGATTGAGAGGAAAAGAACAAGAGAAATACAGAAGTAAATATCTGGATGGCTTGGCCACGTGGCAAGGTCGAGACCAGAACACGGTCCTGATCCACGATTCTAATGATCGTGTGAGATTGCGAAACATGACCTCCCACGCTTATCGGCATGGCACATGATGATGACTAAAATACTAAAGATAATTATAAAAAGAAGAATAAGAAATAAAATACAGCCAGAAATTGGAGATGAGTTATCAGTTATCAGTTATCAGTTATCAGTTGGGGTATTTTCATTGCACTCCGGACATGTCCATAGGTGCTCAGATCCTCCCCCCTCCCCCCAGCATATGCATCAGCGTCCGGTGGCTAATATTGTCAGTTCTGTGTTGGTTGACGAGGCACCTCGTTTTCCCGATGTACCTCTCGCGTCTGGCCGTGCCGATTCTTACACCCAACATCTTGGACAGCGATGTGGAATCACTGTCGTCAGAGTCCTATGTTCTCGCCATATCTTTGAGGACGTTAATAACATCGGCACGATCCATGGGCTGGCCATCTACAGGGGGTGCAGAGCCAGCCAGTTTATCAGTTCGTTCATTTCCCTCGACTCCCGCATATCCCGGGACGAAGATGAAGGTGACTTTACGGACAACAGACTTCCGCAGCAACTCAGTCCACTGTCTACGTACAGATCCAGCTTCGACCTTCTGAATCATGCTCGTTGAATCACTTAGTACACACACGTTGGTATAATGCTGTGATTCCAGCCATATGAAAGCCAATTGGAAGCGCGGATTTGTGGGCGGAAAGGCAGAAACAACGGCATAGACATCTTGTGACAGAAAGAACGGTTGCACCAGCAAGAACAGTTGAAATAAACACGGATCTGTATGGGTGCTTTATTAACTACACTAAGGCATCCGATAAGGTGAAACACGAAGAAAATATTACAATTTTGGAAACGTTAAACATTGATGGTAAAATTCTAAGAATAGTAAGGAACATTTATTAGCAAAACCCCTCAATTATTGTTCTCTCCAAACTTTCATGACTTTTATGTGACCAAAATATTTCAATTTTCTTTTGTTTTATCGTCTTTAGTAGTCCCATCCATCCATCATGTGCCATGCCGGTAAGCGTGGGCGGTCATGTTCTGCCATTTCACTCGATCACCAGAGTCGTGGATCAGCTCCGTGTTCCTGTCTCGACCATGCCATGTGGCCAATCCATCCAGGAATTTACTTCTCGGTCTTCCCCTTGGTCTCTTCCCTTCGATCTTGCCAGTTGTCACCAAGTTCTCAAAGTCA
Organism: Cepaea nemoralis; assembly: GCA_014155875.1. Taxonomy (NCBI): domain Eukaryota; kingdom Metazoa; phylum Mollusca; class Gastropoda; order Stylommatophora; family Helicidae; genus Cepaea; species Cepaea nemoralis. Next base: position 76,988 of record JACEFZ010004997.1, on the reverse strand, counting down.
CTTCTTCTTATAACATGCTCAAAAAATTTCCTTCTTCAGTATTCCGTTCTTGTCGTATGGATTCATTTGTTCCTTTCTGTATCCAAGATATTCTTAGAACCCATCTATAACATTTATATTCAAATGCATTTAGGCACTGTTGAGCTTGTTTAGTAAGTGTCCATGTCTCACAGGCGTATGTTGTAATGGGAAAGATGCATGCTCTTAAAAATCTAATTTAATAATTATCTATAAATATACTAAATTAACCTATAGTGAACATGTAAAAATGAACATTAAGATAATAGCAGACTACCTAACACAGTGTTGTTTGTCCATCAAGAATGATGATGACCATTCATGTCATCCAGTGGGGTTGAAAGTATTAAGCCGTGAGTTCTAAGATTGCTGATAAGGCCTATTTTGGCTCGAAATGTTCTTTGACAATGTGGACAAAGAATGCTTGACTTTTCTGTAGGAGGATTTCCTGCAGTGGTTTTTCTGTCCTGCCTTTTCTTCACAGCTCTTGCATTCCTGGTTGCCTCATACGTGACTACTCCCTTGCGTACCTAACACAGTAACTAACACACTAACACACAAACTATTACACTACAAAGACACTAACACATTAATACACACTAAAACACTAACTAGCAGACGAACTAACATACTAACTAAATCTCAACATATCAATTCCATCGTTTCGATCTTATGATCTTCAGGGCAACACGAACAGATCTAAACGAAATAAAATTAGATAATAAAGTTATAAACACACAAAAACGTGGATATCGAACATTAATAGGCCATTGAGCTCGTTCCGTGCACAAAAAGGCTAGACGGGATCGGGTGTGTTGAAGTACCAAATAATAAAATGTGAAGCCAGAAATGTGGAAACTTTAGATGTGGATATATAGAGGGAGGGAGGAGGGGTGGGAGGGGGTGGGGGGGGGGTGTCAGAGAGGTTACACGCAGCCATCTGTAATAGTATTGATTCCCGCTGGATGGATACATCCCAAAGAAGCACATCATCATCATCATCATCATCACCAACATCTCCGTTTCATACGATCATCAGTCTTAGACTGTCCGTGTTCTCGCCTCGATTACGGCACGTGGCTAAGCCATCCAGGTATGTATCACTTTGCTACTTTGCTTCCTCTTGATCTTTTGCCCGTCAATTGCGCCAGTTGCCACTATGTTTTCAAGCTGATTTCTCCCCATAACGTAACCAAACAAAGCATCTCGACTCTCTTTGTCTAATTTCTTTAATCAGTTTGACACAATCAGAATGACTGTCCCATTCGTTATTCTGTCCATGGGAGAGGTGCCCAAACCACGGCGCGCGGGCCACTTGTAACCCGCCAGCTGTCAGAAAGTGGCAAGCGAGGCTTCGTTATTTAATATAATATGTTTTAATAATTTCAAAAATGCACTCGGAGCGCCCCGTCAGCGTGCGATAATGTACCCTGCTCGTGATTGTTATGCTCAGATATTATCGAATGTGTTTGTTCAGTTCACAACGAAACTTTATAAAGTTCCCATATCCCAGCCTTGTCGACCAATCAGAGTGCGCAAAGCGCCATGTTGTCGTCTGTTACAACTGCTTAGCAGAGTCGGTAGTATTGTGTTAAAATTAGATGTTTTCAAATAAAAATCTACCGCTGAAACCTATAAACATGAGTATGGAAAATCTAAAATCAAACAATGGTAAAAAGCGAACATGAGAAGACGTTGCCTGTCGTGAATTCAACGAAGATTGGACGGAGAAATTTATGTTAATGCCTAGCCGTAGTGGTAAACCCAATTTGCTTAATCTGCTGATTTTGTGTTTCTGTTACCAAAAAAAAAAAAAAAAAAAAAAAAAAAAACCCAAAATAAAAAAACACACATTAATCTGGAACGACACTTCACGACCACACATTCAGACATAAATGCTCAATATCCCATCAATTCGGAGGTAAGAAAAGATTTCATAGCTAAAAAAGAATGTACTCTGACCAGGCAGAATTCATTTTTCACCAAGTATAACGAACAGAGCAAAAATGCTGTTGTTGCGTTGTACGAAGTCGCTCTTCTGTTGGTTCGCAAAAAGAAGCCGTTCACCAATGCAGAAGAAATAATCAAACCTTCCCTTAAAATTGCTGCTAGAATGCTTGGCGATAAAAAGTGCGAAACAAAATTTGATCAGATTCTTTGTCTAATAATAATAATATGATTAGGCGAGTTGAAGAATTAGCCAACGATGTTTATCGTTAAGTAGCAGCACATATCAAAAATTGTAAATTGTTTTCATTGGTAATGGATGAGTCCACTGACATTTCTGACACAACTCAGGTCGAAGTTTTTGTTCGAGCAATAAACGATAATTTTGAAGTCATTGAGGAACTTCAGGACTTGAATCGATGCATGCAACTACCAAATGGGCTGATCTGTTTGAAACTCTGAAGTTGTGTGTGCCATAGGCGACATGTTGCTCGTTACTACGCCTATGGCTGATGCGTGGTTTAATTGGCACTTCATGATATATCGTCGAGTTTACAATCTTGATGACTCTGCGTTCGTAGCAACTCATGTGCGGACAACTCGTCCTTTCTGTGACCTGTACATCTTCTCTGTGCGGGCGTACTTCTGCGCCTTTTCATTAATATCTCAAAATGATGGTGTGTCTTATCATCACCGCCATCTCTCCTACTATATTAGGCTCTATTTACGCTCTTCCACTGTACATCTGACAACAATCAGCTATTCGAAACAGACCTCATCATTTCCTCAATAACATCATATGAACACTGTTTCCACGTGTTTATTACATCTAAATATTGTTAGCACAGTCATTGATAAACCAATGTCATTTGTACACGCTTACCGCTCGTACCAACACTTAGAGAATACACAACGACTATAAACCTAACTAATAATGTAGTGGCACATTGTGTGGCCGTGCTACGGTGCCAGGAACCACGTCTAAACTCGACAGTGGTTCAAGCCCCACTGATCTGAAGGTGACGTTTTTTTCTTTCGCAAAACTCCCCGAGCGCTTTTCACGCTATAGTGACCAACGCTCATGGCGGGTCACTTTGCATGGTCTCCTCGTACAGACCGCGCTTTGTCCACAATCCTGCCATGATCTACAATTCTATAAATTCGATCATGGCAGTGTGTAGAGAAAAACAACATTGAATGGACCAAATTAGACAGTGTATGCACCAACGGTGCTCCGGCTTTGACGGGTAAAAATTCTGGATGTCTAGCAATATTGGAACAGTTTATGGGCCGCACTGTATTAAAATATCATTGTATCATTCACCAAGAAGCTCTATGTGGAAAGACATTAAATCTGAAACATGTCATGGATGTTAATCTGAGATGTGTGAACAAAATTCGAAGTAAGCCGCTGAACAGGCGTGAGTTCATACAGTTTCTATAAGACCTGAACGAGGAATACAGTGAGCTACTGTTACACTGTGATGTCAGATGGCTATCTAAAGGGAAAGTTTTATCACGCTTTTGGGCACTGAAAAATAGTGCCTACCTGTTTCTGTCTGAAATAAATGAATTGCGCACAGAACGGGAATGTCTGCTGAACGACGATTGGCTTAATGATCTGGCATTATTGGTGGACATCAATAGCGATCTTTGAAACTGATTAAAAATTTATTGTTAAATGAACCAAAAAATTACCGCAGTGTAGTACTGACACTGACTGCCTTTAAAGTCTTAGAATTTTGTTGACGAAAGTTAAGAAAGGTAAGAATGATATTGCACGACTTTTATAAATGTATAACGTTGTAGCCCACTTAACAACCGAAAATAGTAGATATGGCCCTCTGCTTGAAATGTCTGGGAACTACTGGTCAATGTGATTCTTTGCATTTCACTCGGAAACCACGTGTCTACTGTGATTGGCTGTTTCATAGATTGTCTGCTTACTGCCCATGCTTAGATTAAACGTGTGCAATATAATTGTAACTGTATCTAAGAAATGTAGGCAAGATTCAATGTGGAGAAATTAAGAAAATTATATGTCTTCGTGTAAAGGCACGGAGTGAATCTACGTAACCGATAAGTAGAGTCGGTAAATTGTACTACACCACACAACTTAAATCATTGAAAGCGGCAACATTCCTTTGATGTTTTGCTGAATAACTATTGATTTCTTGCTAACAAAGTTATTTTTATGGTAATGGGAGACCTGAAATTCTGACACACAAAGGCGTATCCGGATTCGTATGGGAGTGGGTGCAATGAAAGAACTAGCTTAAAATCGACAGGGTCGGCTGCATTGCACGGGGTTTTTATCCCATATGGCTCAGTTTCTTTCCGCAGCGCGGAAAGCGTCGCACAAAGCACGAACTCCGTAGCTCCAGCGACGACCCTCGGGATTCTCCGAAAAAATGCACTCGTGAAATGAAGGACGCGGCCCGGAATCGAACATACAACCTTCGGAGCCCGAGTCAGACGGCTTGACCACTTCACCACGGAGAATCCCGAGAGGGGTGCAATGTGTAATATTAGTAAAGACAGAGAATTTACAGAGGCACGGGGTAAATAATTTGTAAATTAACAGGAAAGTAGAAGGAATATATTTCTTACCTTATTTTTCATTTCCTTCTTGTTTCTTCAGCTGATGCTGATGCTGTAATGTTTAGGGCCTGCAATTCGTCTGAATAGTAGGAGCAAAATATCCCAGTAAGTGTGTACGTAGATTAAGGTCTGCGATCTGCTCAGACATTAATCTGTGTCGGACGATTCCAGTAGGTTGATGATTGCTCTCGGTTGCATAAAATTCAATCCATCCTTTCTCCAATAGTCCTCTTCCTCTTTCAACACATGGTCCCTGACGTTTTTTCCAGTAACTTTTATCAATATTTAATAGCGCGGACAGACAGACAGACAGACAGACAGACAGACAGACAGACAGACAGACAGAAAGAAAGGTAGGTAGGTAGGTAGGCAGAAAGGTAGGTGGGTGGGCGGATGGCTGGCTGGCTGGCTGACTGGGTGGGTGGGTGGGTCGGTCGGTCGGTGGGTCAGTCGGTCGGTCGGTCGGTGGGTGGGTGGGTGGGTGGGTCGGCAGGCAGGCAGGCAGGCAATCAGACAGACAGATAGAATAGATAGATAGATAGATAGATAGATAGATAGATAGATAGATAGATAGATAGATAGATAGATAGATAGATAGATAGATAGATAGATAGATAGATAGATAGATAGATAGATAGATAGATAGATAGATAGATAGATAGATAGATAGATAGATAGATAGATAGATAGATAGATAGATAGATAGATAGATACCCGCCAGAAGCCGGGCCTTGTCAGCTAGTTTATTTATATAATCACGTTTCATGAAAGAACCCCCATTTGGAGACACCTCTGAATCTTCGCGCTGTTTGTTTCAAAACGGAAATCACGTGACATTTTTTTAAAATGCGGGGACGGACGTGTCTTGGTGATGCTGTAATAATGTTAAAATCATGGACGTAATCTCTAAGTCGTAATTAATATACCGCATATAAACTAACTTTGAAATCTGCTGTAAAATCTCCAGAACAAAAATTTTGTTGTTGGGTGGACATAATGATAAGGTTATATACTAAATCTCATCATTTTCCCTCAGTTGGTTACTGAGATATTGAATTTTATATTGAGGCAACAAAAAAACAAAAAAACACACTATACAATACACTCACAGGTGTAAAGAACCGGCGTGAATCAACGAAAAGAGAAGTAGAATTGTTAAGTTGTACTACGCAAGTAGAATCGGTAAGTTGTACTACAACACACTCACTGGTGTAAAGGCAGGCATGTTCAGCGGATTTAAATAAACGAGGCGAGAATAAGTCACCCCCTCCCCCCCCCCTCTCTCTCTCTCTCTATCTCTGTTTCCTCCTCCCCCTCCTCTCCCTCCCCCTCTCCTTCTCCTCCTCCTCCTCCTCCGTCTTCTTCTTCTTCTTCTTCTTCTTCTTCTTCTTCTTCTTCATCTTCTTCTCTTCTCTTCTTCTTCTTCTTCTTCTTCTTCTTCTTCTTCTTCTTCTTCTTCTTCTTCTTCTTCTTCTTCTTCTTCTTCTTCTTCTTCTGCTCCTCCTCCTTTTTATTTTCTGTTGTCGTCTTTCATCTGTCAATGGAGCAAGGGACGCAACTGATGCCACGCCAAGTCCACCGAAGACTTGTTCAAGATTGCTAGGATGTAGCAGCCCAGGTTTCCTGCTGACAGAGGCAGCCAATCTTACACCACCTCTCCTTAACTGCATTTGCGCCATGAATGTTTGGTTACAGTGTCACTATTCATTACTGCCTTAATGGGTCCAGATGACACAGGACGTGGCAGTTAACCCCAGCATTTTTGGATGTTTGTGATCTCTTGGCAAGTTTATGTTCAGGGGTTTGCCATTGTTTTCTAAACTACCGGCACCCATACCATGTTATAAAACACCCAATGCAAGGCAGTCTGCATTCAAATTTCCCCCAGCTGTGTTTAGTTAGTTAGTTAGTCAGTCGACAGATCATCCTCGTTGCACATCGAACCATTCAGTCCATAAGTGCTCGGATCCCCTCCTCAGCGTGTAGCGGCTAACGACGCCAGTTCTGTGTTGGTTTATCAATCTTCTTTGGCTTCCTGCGTAGTGTTCTTGTTTGGCCACCCCTCTTTGGCCACCCCCAGCTGTGTTTCTAGCGCGGTATGCGGGATTACGAACTTCGCCTAGGAGACCGGCACGCACACATTAAGAAGTCTAAATTACGACCGGGAAATCGAATTTGATTCCTTATAACTGCTTTATTTCCCCTAAAAATGTTCACACACAGATTATACGCTTCATGAAATACAGCCATGGAAAATTAGATTGAGACCACGACAAAAAAGTATCAGTGATACAGGAACAGTGGGAACTTTAAAAATATATAAATAAATAATAATGTGATGGATCATTCAAAGAGGAGGGTTGAAGGAGAGAAATCCGGTCGTGCATAATGGCAACAGGAAATATGTGAAAGAGGCGTTCAACATACAGGAATGTAGAAAGACTTATAGCGGCAAGACATTGGGTTTTATAAGGTTCTGCTTGAATCTGATGAGGGAGGATCAATTTGAATATATGGTTTTTCTATTGTTGCGCGCGCACACACAAACCCGCACAAAGCGCACACAATTTCTCGCAAGAAACCACGAGAGGTCTCTTCTACTGTATTTTGAGGGGAACAAACGTCAGTGCGTTCATATTCAATAAGAGTGCGGACATAAAGAATAGCTTTACAGTAATCGTCATATAATCCACGCGGTGTGACTTTGGCGATCATGTCTGTCCATTGTCTTCAATCTCTCGTGCTGCCAATCATATGATCCATGACTTTTGGCGTTGGTGATCGTGTCTAACCACAGCCTTCTGTCTCTCGTGCTGCCAATCTTATAATCAACGCCATGTGGCGTTGGTGATCATGTCTGTGCACAGTCTTCTATCTTTCTTGCTGTCCATCGTACAGCCCATGCCGTATGGGGTGTGTGATCGTGTCTAACCACAGTCTTCTGTCTCTCTTGCTGACAGTCGTACAGCCCATGCCGTATGGCGTGTGTGATCATGTCTATCCACACCTCTTCTGTCTCTCGTTTCTGCGAATCATTTCTGATACCGAGTCCCTCCATGTCATGACTGTCCAGCATCTTCTCTCTTGGCCTTCATCTGCCTTATTCCATCTCCAACTTTCTCATTGTTACCTCGTAATCCGGCTTTCCCCTTCCCTTGACACGCCCAAAGAACGTGGACTGTCTACTTCTGATCGACTAGCCAGTTCAATACGTCTTAATTGGTCTTTCTGTATCTCAATGGTGTTATCATTCTTCTATAAAACCAAATCTCCACAGCTTCTACATAATTCCTCACTTATCTGCCAATTGTCCATGATTCGTTTACCGTATACTTTGTTTTACATATGTTCTTTATAGGGAAAGGGGATAAGGTCATATCTTGTGTTTGCTTTTCCACCCAGATGGGGATACGTAGTTCGTGGTTTGTTCGATGATTTCGGCAGCAAGTGGTTTGTTCTATGATCTTGGCTTCAATTGGTTTGTTCGATGATCTCAGCGTCAAATTGTGTGTTCGATTATCTCGACAGCAAATTGTGTGTTCGATTATCTCGACAGCAAATTGTGTGTTCGATTATCTAGGCTGCAAATGGTGTGTTCGATGATCTCGACAGCAAATTGTGTGTTCGATTATCTCGACTGCAAATGGTGTGTTCGATGATCTCGACAGCAAATTGTGTGTTCGATTATCTAGGCTGCAAATGGTGTGTTCGATGATCTCGACAGCAAATTGTGTGTTCGATTATCTCGACTGCAAATGGTGTGTTCGATGATCTCGACAGCAAATTGTGTGTTCGATTATCTCGGCTGCAAATGGTGTGTTCGATGATCTCGACAGCAAATTGTGTGTTCAATTATTTCGACTGCAAATGGTGTGTTCGATGATCTCGACAGCAAATTGTGTGTTCGATTATCTCGACTGCAAATGGTGTGTTCGATGATCTCGACAGCAAATTGTGTGTTCGATTATCTCGACAGCAAATGTTTTGCCGTTCTGCAGAGCGTCCGAGTCATGCAGTGTAGCACTCAGTGCAATGAAGTCGACCCATTTGACTTAAGTACTGTTAGTTTAGTTATATTCTCCACAATGATGGGGTTGACTGCGACATTCTATAAAGTATTTGTAACTAACATTTTAAACTCTTCCCCTAGATTATGTTTTTGCGTTCGCTCGCTTTGAACTCAAGCGTCGTCCATACATGTGTTACTACTTCTACTGCACTAGACTGATGTTTGTGTTTGGGTTAGCTTTCCCTATTACCAGTGTCCCTCGCCATCAGGCAAACCAGCTACGGCTTGAGAGGTACGCGTAAAGTATGTCCACAAGTCAAGGACGAGAAGTCAAGATTTTAGTTTAACCATCCCCCCCCCCCCCCCCAACATGAGCCTGGCCATGCGTGGAATGAGTTATGTCTTCTCATAGCTTGCATCACCACTGGTACAGGGTGTATTTTTAACGACTGTGCAGTGTTTAAAAATACGGCATGTCCTAGTTTTGTATTTACCTATTATGTTGCATGAACTTTCAGTTATCAGTTATCAGTTCGGGTATCTTCATTGCACTCCGGACATGTCCATAGGTGCTCAGATCCTTCCCCCCCCCCCCCCCCCCCCCAGCATAAGCATCAGCGTCCGGTGGCTAATAGTGCCAGTTCTGTGTTGGTTGACGAGGCACTTTGTTTTCCCGATGTACCTCTCTCGTCTGGCTGTGCCGATTCTTACTCCCAAGTCTTTCATCCTGGACAGCGATGTGGATTCACTGACGTTGCTACGTCTGTATCCTCCAATTGTGGGCGAGAAGCAGCTGAGTTGTTCCAAGTCACAAGCAAGTCTGTGTGCTACAATTTTATCCAGTAACTTGCCAGCAGTGTTCTGTATCGTAATGATTCTGTAGCCGCTTATCTTGGAATGGTCTTTGTTCGGTTTTGGCAGCGGCAGCAAGTAGCTGTGTAGCCATTCTTCTTTGACCTGACCCCTCTGGATACTGGTGTTGAATTCTCTGGCCAGTTCTTCCATATCATCATCTGATATCACCAGTAGGTCACTATATCGGATAGCCGTCATGGGCCTGGGGCGGTGTTAGGTGATTTCTTGAGCATCGCACGCACTATCTCAGCTGCTGATTATCCATTCTTCGTCTGTCCCAACCCCCTCGCACAACTGAGAGAGTGTCGTTGTGGTCCTCTGTCTGGCGGGCTCGTCTTTCTGGTCAGTCTATTCTATGTAGCTTGCAAGAAGGGCCTTACCTTTATCTGCATCTGACTTTTTCCATGTGAGGTCTGTGCCTTGAAAGTCTGGAATACCCCTACGTTGTGCAACACCGTTCTTGCTCTTATGGAGGCGCCAGAATGTCGTAAGAGATCGCTCGGAGCACACCTTCCTGCAGAACTCGTCCCATTTCTCGGCCTTGGCCTGTTTGGCGCAGGATTCGAATAAAGTCATCGTCCTATGGACTTCAGTCTTCAGGTTCGCCAACTCAACCTGTGGCATGTTAGCCTTTCTGGCCTTTTGCCAGTCTTTGACAGCCTGCCTCTTTCCCAGCCATGCCTTCTCGACCATCTCCATTCCACCATGGTGGCTGCAACCATCTTTCTTGTCTCCTGCGGGAGGAAGTTAGTTCTGATCTTGCTTATGGCGTCTTGACCAGTGTTGTCGTACGGGAAGGCATTTGTCTTGTTTCTTTGACTCATGGCCCTGTCTTTCTTGATCAGGATGACACAAGGGTAGTGGTCACTATCGTGGTATCCCAGTGTGCCCCACCGGCACCTTGGTGCGATGGTGGGCGACACCAGAGCCAAGTCAATGACGCTGTCAGAGTCACCTGGATCGAGTGGCTATTCTAGTGACCTTCCCATCATTCAGACAGACTAGGGCAGTAGATGCCAGGGCGTCCTCCAGATCTTCTCCCTGTCTATTGGTGATGCAATTCCCCCATTGACTGCCTCTGGCATTGAAGTCCCCACAGTAGATGATATGCTTTCATCCATATCGAACAAACTCTGCATTGTCGCACGTCGACCTTCCCATTTCGCGCATAAACGTTCACGATTACAAGCTGCACTGGCGTCATTATTCTTAATGCCGCGGATTAGAATGGCCTGTCCAAGGTGTCGCCTGTTAAAGAAGCCCTGAAATCCCGCGACGTTGACTGTTCCGTCGCCGAGTTGTGTTTCTTGTAAGACTACAATATCGTTTCCGTAGGGTAGTTTTTCGAGAATGGGTCGGCGTTGACTAAATGATGCACAGTTCCAGTACAGTACTCGAACGTTTCCGATACCCAATCTGTAAAATTTTAATCGCCTTCTGCTTGCGCCTGCCTTCTTCCCAAGCTGTGTCCTTGCCGGTCGTCTGGTCGACATGTTAGGCTTAACTATCGCCACCGGGTGCCGATGATACGCCGAAGGAAGTCCGGGCGCGTGTGCACGAACTCCGTTGCACGGCCCGAACTCCATTCCACCTCGAAAAACACTTAATCCATAAACATTTCGGAATAAACACGTTCCATTTTACGGGACGAAGAAATGTCCCGCCATCTTGCTTCAAGGGAACTCACTCCCGTGAACTTTACAGAGGGTAAATACAAAACTTGGACCGGCAATATTTTCAAACACTGCACAGTCATTAAAATACACCCTATAGACGAGGACAACTAAGTTATGTTATGTTTTGTTCCTTTAATGCTACGACGTTTGTCATTTCCTTCTTGGGTGGGGAGGAAGGAGGAATGGTCATGTTTTTTTTCGTGTATGTGTTAATAAGACGTCGGCGTAGTTGAATTTCTAAAAGCACTCCCTTCTAAATTTCCGGTCTACGTTGTTTCATTTCATTACATCATCTCTACCATAGCTGGTGTGTGCCGGTATAAAAATTACAAGACCACTATATAAATGCATATGTGGTATATAGTGAGGGGACCCACCTTTCTTGAACCCAACCGACATTCCGGAAGTGATGTCGATATCAATCCGGCCGCCTTTTCTGAGGATTCACCCAGGCATCAATTTGAACTTAAAACGTAGTCTTCTAGTTCAGAAAGCATTGGCAAACTACTGAACACACAATACATGGGGTTGATCTCAACGTTCTACAATAGACATTCAGTTATTCAATAATTCAGTAGTATGTCCTTTGCAGAACCTCACATCCCATACAACCTTCAGGAAAACTTCTCGGTCGTAAGTAAGATTTCCTGCGTCCGATACATCCATCTGGAGATCATCCGCCACATCCTGCACCCATCTTCTCTTTGGCTCTCCTCTTCCGCTTATCCCGGACATATACCGGTCCATTATTGTTGTCCCCAAGGTTTCATGACGTTTCAACTGACCAACCATATCAATTTTCTTTATTTTATCGTCTTTAGAAGCCAACCTTATTTAATATTTAGTTCTTGTCGTATGAATACATTTGTTCTTTCCTGTATCCAAGATAATCTTAGAACTCGTCTATAACATTTATATTCAAAGGCATTTATGCGCTATTCAGCTTGCTTAGTAAGTGTGTCTCGCAGGCGTTTGTTGCAATGGGAAAGATGCATGCTCTTAAAATCTAATTTGTGTAGTCCTATCTGTCCCATGCCACAATCAATTTTTTCAGTTGTTTTACTTTTTAAAGAGCAATCGATCTGCTCTAAAACTAGCTAGTTTAAATATCTTCATACACTATTAGGAACTGCAGTAACTTGGTGGTCTGATGCTGGCCTGTCAGCCCAGAAGACATGGGTTCGAAGTTCAACCGGGGTCAATCTTTAAAATTGACCAAGGCTCCCAGGATAACCCAGCCTACATCTAGTACCCTGAAATGTTCTGGAAGTGAAGGTGGTCTGTGTGATGCTGAATACTTCAACCTGGAGCTGCGACTGGTCTATACAGAGATGGATCGCGCACCATATGTTCAGTGCATATGAGACATGTCCAAGGGTTTCCTACTTTACTTTTTTTAAATAATACAGTTATTAACCTCCCTCGCAACGGGGTAGGCACTACGTTGTTTCACTTCATTACATCATCTCTACCATATATGGTGTGTGCCGGTATAAAACATTACAAGACCATTATATAAAGGCATATATGGTATATGGTGAGGGACCCACCTTACTTGAACCCAACCGACATTCGCGGGGTGATATCCTTATCAATCCTGCCTCCTTTTCTTCCCAAGACATTATCTCCTAGCGAAATAACCTGGGTGGGCCTGAGATACCAAGCCGATATTACAAATTAGACACTGGATTCTGATTTGAACTCGTGACAACCAGACCGGCAGGCTGGCGACTAACCATTACGCTACCCTTGCTCACTTGTGTGGGTATGTTTTAAATTTTCTTGATAATAAAGAAAGAGGTGTAAAATACAAGAGGATCGATTTCACTGCACCGTGTTTTATCCCAAATGGCTAGGTTCTTTTTTTTCGCGGGGAGGCCTGTCGACAGCGTCTCCAAAAGCACGAAGCTCCAGCGACGATGGCCAAGTCTCCGAGAAAATTGCACTCGTGAACCGGGCGACGTAGGAAAGAATGGAACCCGTAACCTTCGGGGCGTTAGGCAGGCGTCGATAACACTTCGCCACGGTGATTCCCATTTTCGTGGTTAATGAAGGAGGATGGTGATTCCACTGATGGAGGGCGACCAGCACACACAACTGGTGATTCCGCTGGTTGAACGACAAACAGCTCACACATGTGGTGATTCCGCTGCTGGAGGAAAAACAGCTCACACATGTGGTGATTCCGCTGCCGGAGGAAAACAGCTCACACATGTGGTGATTCCGCTGCTGGAGGAAAAACAGCTCACACATGTGGTGATTCCCCTGGCTGAAGGACAAGCATTTCACACATGTGGTGATTTCACTGACTGCAGGATAAACAGCATAGACATGTGATTCCACTGGCTGGAGGATAAACAGCACACACTGGTGATTCCGCTGGCTGGAGGACAAACAGCACACACATGCTATTCCGCTGGCTGGAGGACAAACAGCACACACATGTAGTAATTCCACTGGTTGGAGGACACTCCAGCATGCGAAATGTGTAATAATTGTAAGCCAATTGTTAAATATACTTCAGCTGCGGTTCGAATCGACCACCTTCGATCGGGTAGGCAATCGTCTAGCCATTACACTGCCAGGGCTTCCATGTATTGTTATTGCTTCCCGTTTTAAATGGGTTGAGGAATAATGTCCGTTTGCCCACGCAGTCGCCATGCTGTTTACAGTCGGAGGTGTTCACAAGAATAAACCCCGACACTTAATGAAGATCTAAGAACCTGTGGGAGGCGGGCATTCAGACCCTTAGGCTACTGACTGCTCTAGACATCTGATTGACGTTTTTAAATTAAACAAACTTTCTTGCCATTGTCGAAGAGCGCCAATGTTAGCAATGCATCTGTATCTCGGTCTTCGTAGTGCTGTATAGACAGATATGTCAGTGCTGTGGGCAATAGAAGCGGGTTGTCATCGTGCTGTATAGACATATGTTTGTTGTTAGTTAGTCGCGGTTCCAACTTCACCGTAAAAGGGTTGCCCCATAATGCCCATTCCTGTGCCAGTGAATATTATTAAGTAAAGGCAGATATGCTGGCGAAGGGGTTAAGGGCGGTGTTCGTAATCCCGTATACTCACGTACGAAACACAACTGCGCGAGATTCGGCAGCGGTTAGCATCGTGCTGGTTACTTAAGGAGGTATGTGAGCAGGTCGTTCGGAAACAATGGTAAACTACTGAAAGTAAAACTTGCCAAAACATCAACAGCAGCTGAAAAATGCTGGTATTGACTGAAATGTCCTGTAAAGGATATGAGAAAAAATATAGACATATATGTTAGTGCAGTGGAAGTGCAGACAATGGAAGTGGGGTTTCATCGTGCTATATACACAATGTCTCCGAACAAATGCACTCTTGAACCGAAGGACGCGGTCCGGAATCGAACTCACAACCTTCGGAGCCTAAGTCAGACGGCTTGGCCACTTGTTAGCGTTGTGGTAAACAAAAACGGGTTTTCATCGTGCTATATTGAATGGATATATTAGTGTTGTAGGCAACATACGTATGCTTCACCGTGCTGTACAGACAAATATATTAGTGCTGTTGGCAACAGAAGCGGGTTTCATCCTGCTGTATAGACATATGTTAGTGATCTGGGCAACAGAAGCGGGCTTTCGCCGTGCTGTATAGGCATATGTCAGTATTGTGGGCAACAGAAGCGGGTTGTCACCGTGCTGTATAGACATATGTCAGTGATGTGGGCAACAGAAGCGGGTTGTCACCGTGCTGTATAGACAGATATGTTAGTGCTGTGGGTAATAAGAGGGTGGAAAGACAAAGAGGAAGGAGACATTGCGAAAAGAGAGATAGAACGAGGGATGAGAGAACGAGAGAGAGAACTGGGTGTTGATTAAAATGTATTAACAATGTCTTCCAGTATGATTCTTGCGAGTTGATAAGCGAGATATTATAGTGATTCTTTAGGACTTAATTATAACTCTTAGACCGTATGTACAACTGTGGCTTCGTTTTAATATTGATTTAATAATAAGACCAGAGTAATAGAGCTGCCAGAGCTAGAGTGATACGTCTGCTTGTACCATTCCGATACGCGTGAGCGGCTATTGTGTGTAATTTCCTACAGTCACCATTGTCTTTGATCATCCTTTGCGTGTGTACCATGTACTCCATATAGTCAAACCGTCTAGGTATTTATCTCTGTGCCTTCCTCTTGATCTTTTGCCGTAAAATTTGCTAGCTGCAGCAAAATTCTCATGTTTTTATGTATGTAGTGATGTTGGCAATGATGATAATGATATATTTAGACAGACAGACAGACAGACAGACAGACAGACAGACAGACAGACAGGCAGGCAGACAGACAGACAGACAGACAGACAGACAGACAGACAGACAGACAGACAGACAGACAGACAGGAAACTGAAATGGTGGTTTACACCAGTTCAGAATGGTGATCTTGGGCTACAAAAGTGTGTGTTGCCAAATGTGTGTAAACAGTCCGATATGAATGAAATACAGGGAAGATAGTATAGTTATACTGTGGCATCAACAACGATATTATTGGGGGAAAAAATACGAGAACGGCATTAAAATTGCTGAAATCGGCCGCATTTACGGGAAGTCGCCATCCACGATAAGTTCCACTGTGGCGAAAAAGGAGGCTAATGTAGCGAAAGACGTTGATGTGTTAACGAAACAGTTATTATTAATTTGGATAAATCAAAAACAGTTAGATGGCGATTCTGTTTCGGAGGCAATAATATATGGAAAGGCCAGACTTGTAAACAAGTTTGACGGAGTGGCCATGGGGAGCCCACTTGGGCCTATTCTAGAGGACATCTTCATGGCACACTTAAAAGAAAAGAGATCCTCAGAAATCAATAACTTGGCCTTTTACCGTCGTTACGTGGACGATATACTAATTATCACCACAGACGAGCTACAATCAACGTCGTTCCAGGCCACAATGAACGAGACACATATAAACATTTCTTTATCTATGGAACACGAACACAACGAAGCGTTGCCGTTTCTAGATATCCTAATAAGACGTAGAGCAGACGGCACAATTCAAAGATCGGTGTACCGCAAAGAAACATGGACTGGCCAATACTTAAATTTTCAGAGCTTCACACCTGTCCAGTACAAACGGGGCTTAGTACTGACCCTGGTTGACCGTGCTAGGAAGATATGCACACAGGACACACTGACAGAGGAATTTGAAACTCTGAAGAATGCCTTAAACCTGAATGGGTACCCCACAGGATTTATAAAGCGCCACTGCCAACAGCCCAAACCGAAATCAGAAGTAACTACAGTCCATAAACTCAAGGTATTCATCCAACTAACCTTCCGAGGAGATGACGTAATGCAACGTCTGCGGGACTGGCTCACCACAGCAGTCGAGCGAACATTCTGTGCTGCAGCTCTAGTCATCAGGTACAGAACCGTACCGATCCCCGTCCCAGCAGTAAAAGAACCTGTAGCTTTGTACGCCAAATCAAATTGTATTTACCAATTTACATGCAGATGCGAGGCCATCTACATAGGCAGAACTGAGCGACAGTTACATTGCAGGGTTTCGGAACATATTCCGAATTGGTTGGACAAGATATTACACACAGAAGATGGTAGCCTAGGCAGGTCGACACACCGGAACAGTCCGGCTTCATCGGTCGGGAGACATGTGCTCGAGAGCGGTCACGTGGTTGAAAGAGACAGTGCCTTCCGGGTGTTGTTCAACACACAAAGTAGTCGATTGTTAAAGTTTGCTGAAGCTATAATAATCAACCTTCGTAAGCCGTCCTTGTGCAAGCAGAAAGACATGTTAGTCAGTTTAAAATTACCGTGGTAGACTATCGACATTACTGTGCAAACATGTGTATATTTCAGTTTGAAGGATTTATCTAATTAATTCACGTAAGTTGTGTGATTTCTGCAGTATGTACCTGACGAGATGCAGCGAAATTTGCCAGGCAATAAATCGTGCAATCTATTGTTTGTGTCTTCGTTAGTCAAATAACATATTAATGAATCAACGAACTAACTAACTAACTAGCTAACGTATTAATACATCAACTAACTAACTAATTAATCAATGTATTATTTCAAGGTGTCAGCACCCAATGGGAAAGTATTAAAGAAATAAGTAAACCAATCTGCAGAAATAACTATCCCAAAAATGTAGATTAATGGACGTAAGAAATGACTGACGGAAGACATCTTAAAACACAAGGAAATAAGAAGAAATAACAAAAATAACCATACACATACACCCAAAGAATAAAAGATATTCACAGAAAAATGAGGAAACTGTGCAAAGAGGCAAAAGAAGCATGGCTTGAGGAAAATTACAGGAAAATTGAAAACCAACACAACACCTGGAATATCAAATTAATGCGTAAAGAATTAATGACATCATTAATAAAACAACACACACATCAACGGGTTGCCGAAATACCAAAGATGAAAAAATCGTAATGGAAAAGCGATCTGATTTTATGTGCGTGGTCGGATTATGTGAAAGACCTTTATGCTGATACAAAGAGAAGAAAGGTGTTATATTCGGAATAATAATAAAGGACCGCCGGACTCCCTGGCGTAGGGTTAACGTCTTTCTCCAAAATCCGTATATTCTCGTGAGTAACGTAACCTACGCGAGAATAGGTAGCAGTTCTCATCGCGTTCTCATCAACTTACGGGGTATTTGAGCTGGTCACTCAGTAAGCAATGGCAAACTACTGAGTGTAATCAGCTGAAAAATGGTGATGCTGACTGCAACGTCCTGTAAGATATATGCACACACAAAATAAGAAAAAGAAATGAAGGACCATCAATTTTGAAGATAGAAGTTCAGAATGCTCTTAACCTTATGAAAACTGGCAAGATCCCGGGTCGAGACAACATCATAACAGAAATTATCAATGCCTTAGAAGATTATGGAATAGACCAGGTCACAAGACTACTGAACACAATATATGACACTGGAGATATACAATCTGAATTATGTAATTGTATGCCTATTGCAATCCCGAAGAAATCAGAACAAAATAGCATAATGATCAAATCACAAAGATTTTGCTAAGAAATCATTATGCAAAAAGGTTAAGAATAAAATGCAACCCGAATTTGAAAAGAAAGATGTGGGTTGGTAGATGGCAAAGGGTACAGTAAATGCTGTGTATATGCTGAAAACATTAATTTAATGTTCTATAGAAGTAAACAAAGACCTACAGCTCTACTTTATTGACTACACAAAGTCTTTCGATAAAGCAAGACATGTCAACATTATAAAGATGCTTGCAGATCTACAAATTATTCGGACAGACCTTAGACTTGTAAAAAGCATATATCGGAAGCACCAAGCTGCCATAAATATTAATAATGAAATATGTCAATATCAGTATATTAAGAGGGGTGTGCGACCGGGATGTGTAATGTCCTTTTTTCCATACAGTGGAAATAGTTTTCGAAATTAAGAAGATATCAAATGAATCACCATTGAGGGACGTAACATCAATAACATTAGATATGCGGATGATACAGAACTGATGGCAGACAATGAGCAGGATCTGCAATATTTAGCAGATGTGGTTGTTGCATACAGTAAAAAAAAAATAGAGTTAGAATTAAATTGTAAGAAGACACAGATTATGGTCGTCACTAGGAAGTAGAAAATACCACAATGTAACCGCCTCCGTGGCCAAAGGCTTGCGAACGCGGTTCGTGAGCCGGGTACCAGGACATTCGAAGCTCAGCTGTGACCGATTTGTGTCCGCAGACCGTGTCGCGTTGTGTTATAACGTGCTGGTATGGGAGCCGGTCGTTCAGAAAAGCAATGGCAAACTACTGAACGTAACACTTGCCTAGTACATCAACAGCAGCTGAAAAATGCTTGTGTTGACTGCAACGTCCCGTAAGGGATACGCAACAAACAAAAATATACGTGTAAATGGGTATATTCTTCAACAAGTGAATCGCGGAACAGTCATAACACCTGATAGGAGATGCCTTGAGATTAGAACAAGAATCGCAATGGAGAAGGTAGCCTTTTGCAGGATGGAAAACATATTGATCAATAAAAAGATATCATCTGCAACGGGAAGAGTGTGGAAGTCCTACACAAAACCTGTTACTTGAGTATAGATGTGAAGCGTGGACAATGAGCAGACAAGATGAGAAATATTTGATAGCTGTGGAAATGTAGGTTTCTGAGGAAAATGCAAAGAATACCACAGACAGACAGAAAAACCAATGACCAATTTCTACAAGAAAACAAATGAAAACCGTAAACTGAAAAGAGAAATTAGACTTAGACAGTCACAATTGTTTAGAAACGTTATGAGAAGAAATACATTAGAGAACTTGGTGACAAATGGCAAGCTTGAGGGGAGATGAAAAAGGCGAAGGCAGAGAAGTACATAACGGGATGGATTGGCTAAGTGATATAGTCGAGGCAAAAAACACGGAGCTGATACTACAGCTCTGGTGATCGAGTGAGATGGTGAAACATGACCGCCCACGTTTAGCGGACATGGCACATAATGATGATGAATTAATTACCTAATTAACTAACAAACAAACTAGCTTACATATTAATAAATCAACTAGCTAAGAATTAACTAATTAATTGAACAAACGAACGAAGAGAGCGAGCGAACGAATGACCAAACCAACAAACATTTAAAAAAAAAAAAAAATTACCTTTTACATTCAGATCGTGTTTATTCATACTCTGTGACTGTCAGACAGAAACTGGAACTGTGAACCTCACCTCATAAATCGGATGTCTGATGGGCGTACTCTTGTGGACAGATTAAGTAGTAAGTAGTGTGGGACTCGAACACGTCTTAAGAAAATTTGAGGGCTATGGACAGTGAATAACGGACCCGCTATACGCCTTCAGGCTCACAGGGCGACGGCGCTAACCCTTACATTTGTATAGACAAACCGACACTCGGTGGATGACATGAGCAATGACATGCCGGATGCCTTTATTGCCCAAGTAATTTCTTGTACCCATTTTAAGCTGCGTCGATCTAGGTGCGTATATGATTTTGTATCACGAGATGAAAATAATGAGCTGCCGGCCGCATCTCCAAAACAAAATATAATAATGATCAAATAAAATAAATCACAAAGTTTGCGCTGAGGAACAATAGTTATAGTTATAGGACGTCGCAGTCAGCCCCAGCATTTTTCGGCTTTTTGCAATTTCTTGGTAAATTTACGGTCAGTAGTTTGAATAACGAAGACACAAACAATAGATTGCACGATTTATTGCCTGGCATATTTCGCTGCATCTCGTCAGGTACATACTGCAGAAATCACACAACTTACGTAAAATTAACTAGATAAATCCTTCAAGTTGAAATATACACATATTCGTACAGTAATGTCACTTATCTACCACGGTAATTTTAAGCTGACTAACATGTCTTTCTGTTTACACAATTCTGGCTTGCGTTGATAGATCATAATTGCTTCTGCAAATTTTAACAAGCGAGTATTATGTGTTCTAAACAACACGCGAAATGCAGTGTCTCTGGACACAACATGGCCACTGGCGACAATGTGCCTGCCGATTGAAGACGCCGGGAGCTTCCGGTGTGTCGGCTCCTCGCGGCTAGCATCTCCTGTGTGTTGTATCTTGTTGACCCATTGAGGTATGTGTTCTGACACCCGTTTGTTAAGCTGTCTCGCGGTCAGTAGTTTGTTATGGCTTTTTGAACGGCCAGCACTCATACCATTTTCATGAAAACCGGCGCAAGGCGGTCTGCTGCCAACTCGTCCACAGCTGTACTTCGAACGCGGTACGTGGATTACGAATATCGTCCGTAACTTCTTCGCCACGGACCCAGTACTACTAGTGCACTTGACTGATTTTTGCGCATGGACTAGCTTTCCCGTTCATCCTCATTGCACATCGAACCATTCAGTCCATAAGTGTTTGATCCCCTCCTCAGTAAATTTCACAGCGTGTAGCCACTAACGACACCAGTTCTGTGTTGGTTTATTAAACTTATTTGGCTTCCTGCATAGTGTTCTTGTCTGTCCATAACTTCTTTTAACTTGCTGTTCTCGCAGTCTGACCATGGTTGTAGATTGAAAGTCATCATTTGGTTCTCGAAAAAGTCTTACTTCTCGTAGATCAGAGCATTGAGTATATCAGCCTGGTCCATGGCTCGTCCGCCCTCCACAGTAGCCTTACCTGCAAGCACTGGCACGGAAATGAAACTAATCCTTGCCAGCCGTAACCGCCCCAGAAACACCAACTACTGTCTTCGGATCCAACCCATTTCTATCTGCTTGAGCATACTCATTGACTCACTAAGGAAGCATGCCCGAGTGTAGATCTGTGTCTCGAGCCATGCTGAAGTAGACTTGTTCCTAACCCAAGTCCATGCAGACTTTTAAAGACAAAAGGTTCGAATCCTGGTAAGCCATTCGTTTTCAATTTTTTTTTTTTTTTGGTTATAGTGTCTGTGTTTCATCAAATCTCCATTTCTGTCACTTACTTCGAGTACTAAAGCCATATTTGTTAATTCATTTCCTATGTTACTTGAATGGTCGTTTCTATTTCACACACACACACACACACACACACACACACACACACACACACACACACGCACGCACGCACGCACGCACGCACGCACACACAAAATAAATAAAAACTTTGGAGAAGAATTCAAGAACGTGATTGCCCAACTCGTGCTGACTGGACTCAGACATATAGGCCTAGAAATAGTTTCCCTTTATGTCACATGGGGTCAGCGTGGCCTAGAGGTTTACCTGACGACTGGGTAGCAGGTTCGTTCCACAGACCTATCAGTTAGATGTAAACATTGACTTCTCACTCAGAAAGCAACGGCAAGCAACTGAACGTAAAATTACATTGAAATATCAACGTCCTGCAATGAACATCTTCATCATTATTATGTGCCATGTCGATAATCATGGGCGTTCATGTTTCGACATCTCACACGATTACCAGAGTCGTGAATCATCTCCGTGTTCTTGTCTCGACCATGTCATGTGGTCAAGCCATCCAGGTATTTACTTCTCTGCCTTTCCCTATTTCTTTACCCCCTTCAATCTCGCCAGTTGTCACCAAGTTCTCCATTTTCTCATAACGTGTCCAAAAGTGTTGTATGTCGAGTTCTAATTTCTTAAATCAGTTTACGGTTTTCATTTACCTCCTGCGGGATCCAACATGTTAGTTTGTTAAATGCCACAATGCACGGACTCGGAGCTCAGAACTAATCTTTTACTGTCATTCATTATGCACGTTTCGGGCAAACATGCAATTTTAAGTACACAGACAACCCTATTCGAGGCTTCCTGCAAAGCCACGTTTTCCTGCACATGTGTAATAAATAGCAAATATACACCAACATCAAAGTTGCGACATCGTTTGATGAATTGCGTTGTGCTGTTTATTTAAGCCCATGGCTCATTACACTCGACTTCGACAAGCAATTTTATTGTTTTGCCTTCTCTCTCTTTGAACTCAAGCGAACTCTAGACAAGCGCTCCCGCTTCTAGGGTACTGGGCTGATTTTTGCCTGTGGGTTAGCTTTCCTTATATTACCAGTGCCCCTCGACTTTAGAGAAAGAGAGGTATTTATAATTTACGTTTCCAAGTCAAGGACGAGAGTCAACAATTTATTCCAGCTGACCGGTGTAGGGGTTGAACCCGTTACCTCGTATCAGCACACCGGAAGTTTAAGAGCCAGTGCTCTTATCCATTCGACCATGGGAAAGCATTATTTTTTTCGGTTTGCTTTTCCTAGCCTTTGACTGTCCATAGTCTACTACAAGGCAGCAGGTTTGTGTCCCTCTTCGTCTGGTGTCTATCCCCAGACATGCCCGACAAGAGAGGCTTTGCCAGGAGCTGCGCTACCGTCGGTCTAGCTCCTCTATCTCCACATATCCCTTTTCCTCTCAACAAGCCCATATATCTCCACACAAGCCCCTATATCTCCACACAAGCCCCTCTACCTCTATATAAGCCCTTCTATCTCCACAAACGCCGCTGGGATTTCCCACAATAAACATTGGAGAAGAATTCAAAGACGTGATCTCCCATCTGGTGCTGACTGGACTCAGATATATGGGTCTATCAATTGCTTCCCTTTATGTCACATGTTGGTCAGTGTGGCCTAGAGGTTTAATTGACGTCTGGGTAGGGGGTTCGTTCCACATACATCATAATCACCATCAAGTGCCCTGTCAGCTGACGTAGCCGTTCATGTCTATCCACAGATCTCGGTCTTTGGTGTTCTGGATCAACTCTTCTGCTGACATTCCTCCTTGGAGTATCAAAACTTAGCGAAAACTGGAAGATAGGTAATGCAATGAGACGGGTTGAGTAGAGCTGAGTTGAGTTAAGTTGAGCTGAGATAAGAACCGGCATCACAGCAATCTGGGCATTCCCATACTTGCTCCGTCATCATCTGCAACGTCCAGCTAGGAACCACAACACTAAATGGTACCAGTAGCAGTCTGATGACATATCCATATGGTCTTTCCTCTGTGATTTGACTTTTCGTCCAGTCGGGTCACTCCCTGCAGCACCATTCTTTCCCAGAAGAAATGATCGACCAGTTCTTCTGCACTATACACACTATTCCAAAGGGTAATACAATAAGAACGAAGGTACGAACGAACAATCTTTATTTTCAAAGGGTTAAGAATTGGGCACGCAGGCCAGTCTGACATTCTGCCCTTCTTCTTTCTTTCCTTTCATACATTCTTTCATTCAACATCACTTATGAAGCAAATCTTTGACAACACAGAACAATAAGCATTAAAACGCATGAAAATTAATCAATAATACATGACTCACTGATGCAATGTTTAATATTGGCATTATAAATACTTAAGGAACGTGTAACGTGCCATACATATGGGAATGATTTGGCTAGTTGTCGTTTGAGATAATTTACCATTATTATTGTCTTTCTTGTTGTTGTTTTTTCTGTTTGTTTGTGGGGGAATATAGTCTGTACTGAGGTAGTGTTCAAACAGGTTGCGAATGTGTGTATAATGATTGGTGGTGGTCTTTGATTTCTTGTGGAAGATTGTTCCATAACTGAGCGGCAGAGTATGCTAAGCTTGTTTTATATAAGTCTATCCTAGGTTTAGGGACATGGAGTATATGTAGTCGTTCGCTATGTTTTGCGTTATATTTAAACAATGGCCAAAGGTAGCTTGGAGCATTCTGAAATAGGATTTTTTGAATTAGACATCCGGCATTAGACATTAGACAACGGAAGAAAAGCCGTAAACGTCGTGTACAATAGTACGTGCAACCAACAGGCGCCATTTATCGCCCCTACAAGTGTACGAGTAGTTCATGTAGTATGTTTGTAAGATCAAAAAGGAGACAACTGCCTTAAAATTACATTGTCCGTCTCTAAACAGAGAAGTGTCTGATGAGTTCATTACTCAGTTTTAGCTTGACAATTGACTTACAGTTACACTGTCCGTCACTACATTTGAAAATTGATATACAATTACATTGTCCATCTCTGTATTGAAAATTGATTTACAGTTACACTGTCCGTCTGTTTATTGAAAATTGATTTACAAGTTCATTGTTTGTATCTGTATTGAAAATTGATTTACGTGTTCATTGTCCGACTCTATATTGAAAATTGATTTACAGTTACATTGTCCGTCTCTATACTGAAAATACTGATAATTTGTTTACGTGTTCATTGTCCGTCTCTATATTGATCATTGATTTTCGAGTGCATTGTCAGTCTCAATATTGAACATTGATTTTCGAGTGCATTGTCCGATTCAATATTGAAAATTGATTTACAATTACATTGCGCGTCTCTAAATTGAAAATTGATTTACAGTTTCATTGTCCGTCTCTATAATGAAAATTGACTTACAGTTACCAGGTTGGTCTCTATATTTAAAAACGGTTTACAATTACATTGTCAGGCTCTATATTAAAAATCGACTTACGCGTACATTGTCAGTCTCTACATTGAAAAATTCCTTACAAGTACATTTTCAGTTTCTATATTGAAAATCGATTTGCAAGTACATTTTCAGTCTCTATATTGAAAATTTAATTACAAGTACATTGTCCAACTGTATATTGAAAATTCCTAACAAGTACATTGTCAGTCTCTATATTGAAAATTGACTTATACGTACATTGTCCGTCTCTAGCTTGAAAATTGTTTAATAAATATATTGTCCGTCTCTAGCTGGACATTTGGTGTACAAGTACACTGTCCGTCTCTAGTGTCAACATTTAACACTTCATATCCTTGCCATGGTAACCCGCCTGTAGATGTAAATTATATATGCATACACAAATCTGGATTATTCACATACACTGAAGTCATGTACTTGTTATTATATAACAGTTCATGTTTTTCTATATAGTAGTTTATGATATTGTACAACAGTTCATGATATTTTTAACATTTCATGTTATTCTATTCAACAGTTTACGTCATTTTACAATAGATCATATTATTTTTATGTAACAGTATATGTTATTGTACAACATTTCACTGTAATGTATATAACAGTTTATGTTATTATACAACAGTTCATGTTATTGTAAATACAAATTTGTGTTATTATACAACAGTTCATATTATTGCATGCAACAGTGTGTTATTGTATGTCGGTGCATATTATTGTACTGCACACTACAGTTTATATTATTGTACAACAGTTCATATTATTGTATACAACAGATTTGTATTGTATATCAGTTCATATTATTGCACATAACAGTTTCTGTTATTGTACAACAAATTCATATTTTTGTTCATAACAGTTTCTGTTATTGTACAACAGTTCTTATTATTGTATATTTTAAATTTATGTTATGTACACTGAGCTGATCCACGACACTGGTGATCGAGTGAAATGGCGAGTCATGACCGCCCACGCTTTCCAGCATGGCACATGATTGATATGTACAACAGTTCATATTATTGTATGTAACAACTTATGCTATTGTACAACAGTTCATAGTATTGTATACAACAGTTAATGTTATTATACAACAGTTCAAAGTACTGTATATAGCAGTTCATGGAAGCCAACCCCCCCCCCCCCACCCCCCCCCCCCCAGCCCCCCAAAAATACTAACAAACAAACAAACAAACACGGATGATAGAGACAAGGGCAGAAAAGAACAATATAGAGAGTACGCGAACCGGGCTGCATGGGCTAGTTAGGGACAGGATGGCTTAGAGGAAGATGGGTGTGTGGTTTTCCGCCAAAGTGGAATAAAGGGTGAAAGAAGAAGAACTAACATTTTATTTGGAAGTAGAAAATAGAAAAAACAAAACCAAGCTTGTTAAAAGAAATATAAATGTATACTTTAGTGTATTCATTTGAAAGGACTAGTTAAGCTACTCCATGTTGAACGTATGTCTGTGTTATGTACCTGCCGAGATACTGTGAAATATGGTAGGCAATCAGTTGTGCAATATGAATTGCTTTTGTTGATTGTTTTCCTAGCCTTGGCTCGCTTTTAACTCCAGCGTAATTCACGCACGTGCTAATATAACTATTGGTTGTTACTACAACTATTGGTTGCTGCTAAAACTATTGGTTGCAACTACAACTATTGGTTGCTGCTACAACTATTGGTTGCTACTACAACTATTGGTTGCTGCTACAACTATTGGTTGCTACAACAACTATTGGTTGCTACTACAACTATTGGTTGCTGCTACAACTATTGGTTGCTGCTACAACTATTGGTTGCTGCTACAACTATTGGTTGCTACTACAACTATTGGTTGCTGCTACACCTATTGGTTGCTGCTACAACTATTGGTTGCTACTACAACTATTGGTTGCTGCTACAACTATTGGTTGCTGCTACAACTATTGGTTGCTACTACAACTATTGGTTGCTGCTACAACTATTGGTTGCTGCTACAACTATTGGTTGCTACTACAACTATTGGTTGCTGCTACAACTATTGGTTGCTGCTACAACTATTGGTTGCTGCTACAACTATTGGTTGCTACTACAACTATTGGTTGCTGCTACAACTATTGATTGCTGCTACAACTATTGGTTGCTACTACAACTATTGGTTGCTGCTTCAACTATTGGTTGCTGCTACAACTATTGGTTGCTACTACAACTATTGGTTGCTACTACAACTATTGGTTGCTACTACAACTATTGGTTGCTACTACAACTATTGGTTGCTACTACATCTATTGGTTGCTACTACAAATAGTGGTTGCTACTACAACTATTGGATGCTACTACAACTAGTGGTTGCTACTACAACTATTGGTTGCTACTACAACTATTGGTTGCTACTACAAATATTGGTGCTACTACAACTATTGGTTGCTACTGCAACTAGTGGTTGCTACTACAACTAGTGGTTGCTACTACAACTATTGATTGCTACTACAACTATTGGTGCTACTGCAACTATTGGTTGCTACTACATCTATTGGTTGCTACTACACCTATTGATTGCTGCTACAAATATTGATTGCAACTACAACTATTGGTTGCAACTACAACTATTAGTTGCTACTACAACTATTGGTTGCTACTACAATATTTGTTTCCTACTACAACTATTGCTTGCTTGCAAGTATTGGTTGCTACTTCAAGATTTTGTTGCTACTACAACTATTAGTTGCTACTACAACTATTAGTTGCTACCACAACTATTGGTTGCTACTATAACTAATGGTTGCTACAACAGGATTTTGTTGCTACTACAACTATTAGTTGCTACAACAACTATTTGTTGCTACAAAAATATTTGTTTGCTACTACAATTATTGGTTGCTACTGCAACTATTGGTTGCTACTACACATATCGGTTGCTACTACAACTATTGGTTGTTACTACAATATTTGGTTGCTACTATAACTATTGGTTGCCACTGCAACTATTGATCGCTACTGCAGCTATTAATTAGCTATTGATTTACTGCAACAACTATTGGTTACTACTACAACTATTGGTTGCTGCTACAATATTTGGTTGCTACTACAACAGTTGGTTGCTACTATAACTATTGGCTGCTACTGCAACTATTGGTTACTGTTACAACTATTGATTGCTACTACAACTATTGATTGCAACTACAACTAGTGGTTGCTACTACAACTATCGCTTGCTGCTACAACTAATGTTTGCTACTACAACTATTGATTGCTACTACAAGATTATGTTGATACTACAACTATTGGTTGCTACTACAACTAATGTTTGCTATACAACTATTGATTGCTACTACAACTATTGATTGCTACTACAAGATTGTGCTGCTACTACAACTATTGATTGCTACCACAACTATTGATTGCTACTACAACTATTGATTGCTACTACAACTATTGATTGCTACTACAACTCTTGATTGCTACTATAACTATTGGTTGCAACTACAACTAATGTTTGCTACTACAACTATTGATTGCTACTGCAATATTTGGTTGATACTAGAATTATTGGTTGCTATTACAATATTTGGTTGCTATTACAACAATATGTTGATACTATAACTATTGGTTGCTACTACAACTAATGTTTGCTATACAACTATTGATTGCTACTACAACTATTGATTGCTAATACAAGATTGTGCTGCTACTACAACTATTGATTGCTACCACAGCTATTGATTGCTACTACAACTATTGATTGCTACTACAACTATTGATTGCTACTACAACTATTGATTGCTACTATAACTATTGGTTGCAACTACAACTAATGTTTGCTACTACAACTATTGATTGCTACTGCAATATTTGGTTGATACTAGAATTATTGGTTGCTATTACAATATTTGTTTGCTACTACAACAATATGTTGCTACTACAACTAGTGGCTGCTACTGCAAGATTGTGTTGATACTACAACTATTGGTTGTTACTACAACTAGTGGTTGGTACTACAACTATTGGTTGCCGCTACAACTAATGTCTGCTACTACATCTATTTTTTGCTACTACAACTATTGGTTGCTACTACAACTATTGGTTGCTGCTACAACTAATGGTTGCTACAATAAGATTGTGTTGCTACTTCAACTATTGGTTGCTACTACAACTATTGGTTGCTGCTACAACTAGTGGTTGCTACTACACCTATTGATTGCTGCTACAAGCTTGTGTTGCTACTACAACTATTGGTTGCAACCACAATTATTAGTTGCTACTACAACTATTATATGCTACTACAATATTTGTTTGCTACTACAACTATTGATTGCTACTGCAACTATTGGTTGTTGCTACAAGATTTTGTTGCTACTACAACTATTAGTTGCTACTACAACTATTAGTTGCTACTAAAACTATTGGTTGCTACTATAACTATTGGTTGCTACAACAATATTTGGTTGCTACTACAACTATTGGTTGCTGCTAAAACTATTGATTGCTACTACATCTATTGGTTGCTACTACAACTATTGGTTGCTGCTACAACTAATGTTTGCTACTACAACTATTGATTGCTACTGCAAGATTGTGTTGCTACTACAACTATTGGTTGGTACTACAATATTTGGTTGCTACTAGAATTATTGGTTGCTATTACAATATTTGGTTGTTATTACAACAGTTGGTTGCTACTACAACTAATGGCTGCTACTGCAACTATTGGTTACTGTTACAACTATTGATTGCTACTACAAGATTGTGTTGCTTCTACAACTAGTGGTTGCTACTACAAGATTGTGTTGCTACTACAACTATTGGTTGCTACTACAACTATTGGTTGCTACTACAACTATTGGTTGCTACTACAACTATTGGTTGCTACTACAACTAGTGGTTGCTACTACAACTAGTGGTTGCTACTACATCTATTGGTTGCTACTACAACTATTGGGTGCTACTACAACTATTGGTTGCTACTACAACTAGTGGCTGCTACTGCAACTATTGGTTACTGTTACAACTATTGATTGCTACTACAAGATTGTGTTGCTTCTACAACTAGTGGTTGCTACTACAAGATTGTGTTGCTACTACAACTATTGGTTGCTACTACAACTATTGGTTGCTACTACAACTATTGGTTGCTACTACAACTATTGGTTGCTACTACAACTAGTGGTTGCTACTACAACTAGTGGTTGCTACTACATCTATTGGTTGCTACTACAACTATTGGGTGCTACTACAACTATTGGTTGCTACTACAACTATTCGTTGCTACTACAACTATTGCTTGCTACTACAACTATTGGTTGCTACTACAACTATTGGTTGCTACTACAACTATTGGTTGCTACTACAACTATTGGTTATTTATTGAATCTGCTATATATTGTCATATTCACTGTTTACTGCCTACGGTCAGCACAAAAGATCATTCTAGAAGCGCATATTTTGCGTTCACTCGCTTTGAACTCAAGCGGTGTCCATACATGTGCTACTCCGTCTAGTTCCCTTTTATTTTGTAATGTTTTTAGAATGTAATGTTTCGTATTAATCTATCACCCCCCCCCCCTCTTCTTACACACACGCAAACACACACACACGAACACACACACACAAACACACACACAAACACACACACACACACACACACACACTAACAGTTAACACAAACATGTTTTGAATACGCTTCTTGCTACAGGAAATGAATAATTCATTGGTACTTTCCAGCTTCTCCATATCAGCTTTAGACCAAAGCAGTGACTACTGTAACTAATTTAATGAATTCTTAGCAATTTTATTTTTTATGACGTTACGTATATCAGTTTTCAAATTTGCTGTACATACAAATTGCAGTGAGACTTTACAAACTACTTCCCTTTTCTACTTCTAAAAGGGGAGTCTCCGTGGCGAAATGTCAAACAAGCCGTTTGACTCGGGCTCCGAATGTTGTGGGTTCGATTCCGGACCGCGTCCTACGGTTCACGAGTGAAATTTGTCGGAATCTCCTGTGGGTCGTCGCTAAAGCTACGGAGTTCGTGCTCTGTGCACCACCATCATCATCATCATCATCATCATCATCATCATCATTATCACCACCATCATCATCATCATCATCATCATCATCATCATCCTTACAATCATCATCATCATCATCATCATTACAATCATCATCATCATCATCATCATCATCATCATCATCACCATCACGCTGCGGAATGATACCGAGCCATATGGGATAAAAACCCGGTGCAATGAAGTCGACCCTGGCGACTTTTAAGCGACTTTTTACTACTTCTAGTACACTAGACTGATTTCTGCTTGCGGATTAGCTTTTCCCCATTACCAGTGTCCCTCGCCATCACGCGAACCCACTCCGGCTTCGGAGGTACTTGTCCCCAAGTCAAATAAGAGAAGGCAACAGTTCAGTCCAGCTGACCGATGTAGGGGTTGAACCCGCTACCTTGGCATCGGCACACCGGATGTTAAGAACGAGCACGCGTATCTATTTGGTCATGGCAACAACCCCCCCCCCCCCCAAGTAAGAGTTAATTAACTGTTAGTGTGTATGTGTTTGTGTATGTGTGTGTGTGCGTGAGGGGGGGGGGGGGGGGGAGAGATTAAAACGAAACATTACAACAGGGTGTTTGTAAAGTCTCACTACACTTTGTATGTAGAACAGATTTGAAAAATGAAGTATACCATGTCATAAGAAACAAAAATGTGCTCCATAGTCCATCGTGAAGCAATACGCAGCAAATAGCTGTCGTCTGCTGGAGTAAATCTTTGCACTCCAAACAGAAGGTTGTTATCAACGGAGGAAAGAAATTTGTTTGCTTGTGACAAGTATTTCGAAATGGCGGTCGTTCACACGAATGGTTGTTCAAAGAATTATAGCAAGATTTTCTGATAAACAACCTCTTCATGGCATTACAGTTAGAAATTTGTTGAATTAGTTACTTGCTACGGGAAATGAATAATTGATTGGTATTT
>JACEFZ010004997.1:0-40000 GCA_014155875.1 Cepaea nemoralis | reverse complement strand
TATTCGGAGCAGTTTCTCTCCGGGCATAAATATAAGAGAGTCTCTAGAATCTCTGCAGCAGTCTCATCTCCCAAGCCGTCTCTCTCTCTCTCTCTCTCTCTCTCTCTCTCTCTCTCTCTCTCTCTCTCTGTGTCTCTCTCTCTCCGAAACAGTCTCCCAAGCCGTCTCTCTCTTTCTCTCTCTCTCTGTCTCTGTCTCTCTCTCTCTCTGAAACAGTCTCCCAAGCCGTCTCTCTCTTTCTCTCTCTCTCTGTCTCTGTCTCTCTCTCTCTCTCCGAAACAGTCTCCCAAGCCGTCTCTCTCTTTCTCTCTCTCTCTCTCTCTGTCTCTGTCTCTCTCTCTCTCCGAAACAGTCTCCCAAGCCGTCTCTCTCTCTTTCTTTCTCTCTCTCTCTCTCGCTCTCTCTCTCTCTCTCTCTCTCTCTCTCTCTCTCTCTCTCTCTCTCTCTCTCTCTCTCTCTCTCTCTCCAAAGCAGTCTCCTTGAACGTTTCTCACCCAGACACAACATGAAACAAGCAACCGTTCATACCCAGCTCCGTGCAATAAAAAACACCGATTTTTCTATTTTTCTCTATTAGTTTACTACAAACTCGTCGACCATGCAGCACTAAACAACCTTAAATGCACCCCAACTTAACTTTATACTTTCTTTAACCTAACTTCCTGGGTTGGGGTAGGCTGACCTGAGTACGCCATTCCGCGGTAAAAAAGTGTTTGCATATCCTTTACAGGACATCGCTGTCAACATCAGCATCTTTCAGCTGTATGTTGATTTCTTGGCAAGATTACGCTCAGTAGTTTGCCATTGCTTTCTGAGCGGCCGGCTCACATACCCCGTAGGTTACCGATGCGATTCGAACCACTGCTGACTCTCACCGTCATCAGAGTATACGAGATTACGGAGAAAAGTCGCTAACCTCTAGGCCAGGAAGCCGGCCACTCCACGGTACCCAGCCTAATATGTTACATTACGAAAGAGGTAAGGCCGATATGGCCGCTGTATTATTACGTGTAATTGGTTATGGACGGACAGATGAACTTCGAAAACGGTAGATTCGTTACTGCAGTGTATTGATTTGCCTGCTACTCTGTTATTTCTATTGCATAGTAACAGAACAAATGAGCAAATATCATGGCGATTAATTTTCCTCTTAAGCCACACTTGGCAATCATAACGGGTCCCGACATCATACGGTAAACGGCCTTTATTCTAGATCTCCTGGAAAGCCCTTACAGGGGACTTTTTGAGCATTTTGTCCTCGCATGCTCATTCGTACGATACAACGCAACAGACAGTGCCGGTCGTGGGTATGGGCAGACCTCGTTGTTTGCATATTTCACTCCGGTGAACGACTACTCAAATGACTCATTAATTAATGAATTAATTAGTTCATTCATTCATTCATTCATTCATTCATTCATTCTATAGCATGTCCTTTGCAGAATCCTAGCTTCCATAACAACCTTCGGGAAAACTTCTCAATAATAGGCAAGATGTCTCGCGTTCGATACACCCATCTGGAGATCCTCCGCTACATCCTACAACCATCTTCTCTGTGGCCTTCCTCTTCCTCTCTTGCCAGGCATATTCCCCTCCATTATTGTTCCCTCCAAACTCTCATGACGTTTCAGGTGACCAAAATATATCAATTTCCTTTGTTTTATCATCTTTAATAGCCAACTCTCTTCAATATTCAGATCTTGAAGTATGGATGCATTTGTTCTTTTCCTTACCCAAGATATTCTTAGAACTCGTCTATAACATTTATTTTCAATGGCATTTATGCACTGTTCAGCTTGTTTAGTAAGTGTCCAGGTCTCACAGGCGTATGTTGCAATGGGAAAGATGCATGCTCTTAAAGATCTAATTTGTGTAGTTCTATCTGTCCCACTCCATAATTTATTCAGTTGTTTTAGTCTTTGAAGAGCAAGTTGATAGTCGTCGTTTAATTGCTTTCATTGTGTCACTCAAATGAATAGAGGCCTTCAATAAAATGTTTCAGTGGGCGCCGACTTTGTACATCATGGACGACTGTAGCGCCGAGGGAGCTATCACTCAGAAAAGTACATATGCTGACTTATCTGTCTGTTAGAGGCCGGCATGCCCAGCAAAGTCTGTGGATACAAGATCCAGAAATACAACGCCGTTACAAAAGGACTTGGGACGTAGACACAGACATTCACAAGGGCATGTTTTCTTAACGACTCAATGAGCATGCTCAAAAGGATAGAGACGGGGTGGATCCGAAGAGAGTAGTTGCTGTGTCTGGAGCGGTCTCGGCTGGCAAAGGTTAGTTTTATCTTCGTGCCAGGGCATGCGGGAGTACAAGGAAATGAGCGGGCTGACAAGCTCGCAAGTAAGGCTACTGTGGAGGGCGGATGCGCCATGGACCAGGCTGACATTCTGAATGCTCTACGAGAAGCAAGACTTTTGCGAGAACCAAGTTATGACTGTGAATCTACAACCGTGGTCAGACTGCTAGAACAGCAAATTAAAAGAGGTGTGGCCAAACAAGAACACTACGCAGGAAGCCAAAGAAGATTGATAAACCAAAAAAGAACTGGTGTCGTTAGTCGCTGCACGCTGCGGGATTTGCTGAGGAGGGGATCCGAGCACTTATGGACTGAATGGTTCGATGTGCAATGAGGATGATCTGTCGACTAACTAACTAACCAACTAACTAACTAACTAACTAACTAACTAACTAACTAACTAACACAGTTAGAGGCGCTCTTCTATTCCAAGGACACGGACAGTTTTGATGATTGCCTCAAAGTAAACTACGCCATACACTCTCGGGAGGACGTACTGGGGTGTGGAAGCTACTGGAAGCTACTGGAAGCTACTGGAAGCTACTGGAAGCTAACGAGTATTCATTCAAAGCTCAAACTGAGGACCAGGCATCAGTATCTATATAAGGTGCTTAAGTCTGGTGAGGTCCGTTAAGCATTTACATAGCAATATCTTATAAGATGCTAAGCATGTATGAAGCAGTGCGTATCGCTTTGCTTGCTTTGAGGTGTTTCCAAGGCACCAGGGCCGGGTTATATACTGGCCAAGACCTATTGACGCGTCCTCGTCGAGCGTCCTGGGCAACAGGTCCCTTCGGGGTCCTGGCTAAAGTCAGTAGGATCGCCGATTCCTCCGAAGTCGGAGAGTGTCTGCCTGTACGGCGAGGAACCACCAGTCTGCACACCAATAAGCCAGACATGGGACAACGGATACTCACGCAAAACTCAGGTCCTGTATGACATCACACTGATGTTGGACAACAGGATGCCTTCATCCGACATACAGGACTTCGCGTTGGAGCTCAAGCCAACGAACACAAGCAAGCAAGCAAGCTTGCTTTGCAAATATTCACATGTTGTGTTTTGGGGTTGTGTGGGCTTTATTTTCCTATATTAGACTCAGACGCTGGGTGAACAATAAGACGGACTGACGCCATACTAGACAAGCTCAGGTCATCGTGTGAGATGGCGAAACATAACCACCCATGCTGATCACCATGGCACATGATGGTAAAGAGCCATTGTAGGCTCTTCTGGAGCCCCTGCATCACAGCCGCAGGTCCCGACTTCGGTCAGCTGATCTTATTTTGGCCAACTGAGTGTCAGAGCTCTATCTGTCAATGGCTTTAACTTTTTTTTTCCCGGCTTGATCATTCGGTTCACGAGTGCAGTTTTCTGGTAAACTATTGGGGTGGAGGTCGTCTCTGAAACTGTGGAGTGCGTGCTCTGAACGACGCTGTCGGCAGGCCGCACAGCAGACTGAGGCTGACCCTTATGGGGTAAAACTCGGTTCAATAAAGTCGATTCGCTCTCCTATAGTACCTTTGATGTTTTATTCCAGTCTTTCGTTCTATATTTTTCAATTTTGCATTTCAATGTGTGGTCAAAGGGACACAACCTCTGATACAAAACATTTTAAATATACATGTTTAAAAAGTTAGTTGCGTATCTTTTACATGAAGTCGCAATCAACCGCAGCATTGTTTTGCTGTTTGTGATTTCTTGGCAAGTCTACGTTCAGTAATTTGTCGTTGCTTTCTGAACGACCGGCACCCATACCATTTCGTAAAGCAATAACGCAAGGCGATCTGCTGCCAAATCGCCCGTAGATGTTTTTCGGACGCGGGTATACGGGATTACTAACTGCGTCCGTAACGTCTTCACCATGGAGCCGGCACATCTTTAAACCAACATATTAATGCCAGATTTCAACAAAGTTAGTTGCATATTCTTTACAACACATGCGTCAAACGCATGGCCACGGGGCCAGATTAGGCTCGGCGTACAATCATATAAGGCCCCAGAGGTCTCAATCGACATACAAATATATTCTGCCCGAGAGAGAATTTTAGGCAAAAATATTCTTTAATGGCCACGATATAAAGTGCAAATCAACTTCCCTAATTAGCAGCCTTGCCGAATGATAGGCTACATGAAAGTGTTCTCCCTTAGATCAGAATTAGCGAAAATAAATGTTGTGTAGTGAATCGATGTTCGTCGTTATAGTGACCTAGCAACGTTCAGTTGCTCGTTTTGGATTGGCGCATAAGAAATGAAAGTAGTGTAGTGCCCGGATATTACATCACCTTTTCCCGATACGGCTAACCTGAGTGAGCTGGGAATATACATCCATGCAACAGCATAGTCAATGTAAGACCATAGTGAGCTGGGAATATACATACATGCAACAGCATAGTCAATGTAAGACCAGAGTGAGCTGTCAATACACATCTATGCAACAGCATAGTCAATGTAAGACCAGAGTGAGCTGGGAATATACATCCATGCAACAGCATAGTCAATGTAAGACCAGAGTGAGCTGTCAATACACATCTATGCAACAGCATAGTCAATGTAAGACCATAGTGAGCTGGGAATATACATCCATGCAACAGCATAGTCAATGTAAGACCATAGTGAGCTGTCAATATACATCTATGCAACAGCATAGTCAATGTAAGACCATAGTGAGCTGTCAATATACATACATGCAACAGCATAGTCAATGTAAGACCATAGTGAGCTGGGAATATACATCCATGCAACAGCATAGTCAATGTAAGACCGGAGTGAGCTGTCAATACACATCTATGCAACAGCATAGTCAATGTAAGACCAGAGTGAGCTGTCAATATACATCTATGCAACAGCATAGTCAATGTAAGACCAGAGTGAGCTGTCAATATACATCTATGCAACAGCATAGTCAATGTAAGACCATAGTGAGCTGGGAATATACATACATGCAACAGCATAGTCAATGTAGACCATAGTGAGCTGGGAAAATACATCTATGCAACAGCATAGTCAATGTAAAACCATAGTGAGCTGTCAATATACATAAATGCAACAGCATAGTCAATGTAAAAAGGAAAAAAAACCCGAAAAATTTTTAAAACCCCGTCAAATAAAACATCCAAGCTAACGAGTATTCATTCAAAGCTCAAACTGAAGACCAGGCATCAGTATCTATATAAGGTGCTTAAGCCTGGTGAGGTCTGTTAAGTATTTACGTAGCAATATCTTATAAGACGCTAAGCATGTATGAAGCAGTGCGTGTCGCTTTGCTGGCTTTGCAGGGACGCAGAGGTGTTTCCAAGGCACCAGGGCCGGGTTATATACTGGCCAAGACCTATTGACGCGTCCTCGTCGAGCGTCCTGGGCAACAGGTCCCTTCGGGGTCCTGGCTAAGGTCAGTAGGATCGCCGATTCCTCCGAAGTCGGAGAGTGTCTGCCTGTACGGCGAGGAACCACCAGTCTGCACACCAATAAGCCAGACATGGGACAACGGATACTCACGCAAAACTCAGGTCCTGTATGACATCACACTGATGTTGGACAACAGGATGTCTTCATCCGACATACAGGATTTCGCGTTGGAGCTCAAGCCAGTGAACACAAGCAAGCAAGCAAGCTTGCTTTGCAAATATTCACATGTTGTGTTTTGGGGTTGTGTGGGCTTTATTTTCCTATATTAGACTCAGACGCTGGGTGAACAATAAGACGGACTGACGCCATACTAGACAAGCTCAGGTCATCGTGTGAGATGGCGAAACATAAACAACCACCCATGCTGATCGCCATGGCACATGATGGTAAAGAGCCATTGTAGGCTCTTCTGGAGCCCCTGCATCACAGCCGCAGGTCCCGACTTCGGTCAGCTGATCTTATTTTGGCCAACTGACCATTGCTCTATCTGTCAACGGCTTTAACTTTTTTTTCCCCGGCTTGATCATTCGGTTCACGAGTGCAGTTTTCTGGTAAACTATTGGGGTGGAGGTCGTCTCTGGAACTGTGGAGTGCGTGCTCTGAACGACGCTGTCGGCAGGCCGCACAGCAGACTGAGGCTGACCCTTATGGGGTAAAACTCGGTTCAATAAAGTCGATTCGCTCTCCTATAGTACCTTTGATGATTTATTCAAGTCTTTCGTTCTATATTTTTCAATTTTGCATTTCAATGTGTGGTCAAAGGGACACAACCTCTGATACAAAACATTTTAAATATACATGTTTAAAAAGTTAGTTGCGTATCTTTTACAGGAAGTCGCAATCAACCGCAGCATTGTTTTGCTGTTTGTGATTTCTTGGCAAGTCTACGTTCAGTAGTTTGTCGTTGCTTTCTGAACGACCGGCACCCATACCATTTCGTAAAGCAATAACGCAAGGCGATCTGCTGCCAAATCGCCCGTAGATGTTTTTCGGACGCGGGTATACGGGATTACTAACTGCGTCCGTAACGTCTTCACCATGGAGCCGGCACATCTTTAAACCAACATGTTAATGCCAGATTTTAACAAAGTTAGTTGCATATTCTTTACAACACATGCGTCAAACGCATGGCCACGGGGCCAGATTAGGCTTGGCGTACAATCAATATAAGGCCCCAGAGGTCTCAATCGACATACAAATATATTCTGCCCGAGAGAGAATTTTAGGCAAAAATATTCTTTAATGGCCACGATATAAAGTGAAAATCAACTTCCCTAATTAGCAGCCTTGCCGAATGATAGGCTACATGAAAGCGTTCTCGCTTAGATCAGAATTAGCGAAAATAAATGTTGTGTAGTGAGTCGATGTTCGTCGTTATAGTGATCTAGCAACGTTCAGTTGCTCGTTTTGGATTGGCGCATAAGAAATGAAAGTAGTGTAGTGCCCGGATATTACATCACCTTTTCCAGATACGGCTAACCTGAGTGAGCTGGGAATATACATCTATGCAACAGCATAGTCAATGTAAGACCATAGTGAGCTGTCAATATACATCCATGCAACAGCATAGTCAATGTAAGACCATAGTGAGCTGGGAATATACATCCATGCGACAGCATAGTCAATGTAAGACCATAGTGAGCTGGGAATATACATCTATGCAACAGCATAGTCAATGTAAGACCATTGTCAAAGACTTGAACACATCCCCTCAGCCAGGAAGAGCAGGTAATCTTAAAGAGGCCATGAGGGGATACTGTGCCCGAGGCAAGGGCAGGGGAGATGAGGGAATAGGGTCAGGTTAACCATTCCCTCATGAGACACGCAGGCGTGGT
The DNA here is from genome assembly GCA_014155875.1 of Cepaea nemoralis. Lineage (NCBI taxonomy): Eukaryota > Metazoa > Mollusca > Gastropoda > Stylommatophora > Helicidae > Cepaea > Cepaea nemoralis. Next base: position 32,445 of record JACEFZ010004997.1, on the reverse strand, counting down.
TCAGAGAGTTAGCACTCTAACCACGATAAGCATCACGCCTCGTGGTAGCGGGAGAAGTTGAGTAGACACTCAACATGACACGTTTGCCATCAAGCGTGCCAGGTGAGGCAACACGCGTCAAGGTGAAGGTGACTCCGCGTGGTGTGTACCGGCTGGGGGAAAGATTGGCAGACGGGAGACAGGACGTGTCGAGTACACCTCGTTTAGAATAGAGCTAGGGTTTTGTTGTAACTACATAGATAGAAAGTAGCATAGTGGTTAGCTATTTGTGATAGAGAATTCTGTGGTAGAGTGTTATGTGGTTCATTAGCGACTGTTCACTGCTGTAGCGAGCCAATGGCAATAAATTGCACTATGTATTTTGCCTCCCACACGACTTGCAAGTATTCTTGTATTGGTGTGAGAGAAGTACCCGATGATGTCTGTCAGTGAGTTGTTGACAGGCCAGGGTAATTGTGGTGTCAAGAAGTGGTGCTTGGACGAAAGAGCCAAGCTTATACCCACAGCAAATGGTAATTGTGGTGTCAGAAAGTGGTGCTTGGACGAAAGCGCCAAGCTAATACCCACAGTAAATGGTAATTGTGGTTGTCAGAAGTGAAGCTTGGACGCAAAGTTCAAGCTAATCCACTCGTCCACGAGCTCCAGACTAGGGTTTAATTTAATTTGTGTAGTGACGGTGATTTGTGCAGATGAGAAAAATGTTGCAAGCTAGAAATGTGCCTATCGTGACGTATTAAACTGTTTAATTGTGTTTATGAAATATTTATTTACTCAAAGTATGTATTCATCAAAGCTGTAAGTATTGGTATTCTTCTTTTTCTATATTTATTTAAATATTTATCGTTTTGGTTGACAAATGAGTACCAAAAATGATTCAGGGCGGAGCGATACAACGCCTGCCGACAATATCGATTTTTCATCGCGCTGTGCTGTGACGTCAGACGATTGACAAACAGTCGTCTGGGCTCATTAGCATACAGCAAGCGAGTGTTTACAAAGTTGCTAAACGGCGCTCGCCTGAATCGGTACGTTATATCAGCTATTATTTCTTTATTTGATTTACGAAAGTAATATATTTATTTATTTAAACATCATTAGGTTATTTATATTTATGAAAAGCAGTTATTAATATTTTTGGTCTATTTTCTCATTGTTTACCGTCACGATGGAACTACTTTCGGGCGAGCAGATGGCACTTGCTTGCACAACACTTACATAAATTAACTAGAATAGTAACGTAAGGCAATACTGATAGAACGAAGACAGGACATCGACATTTAATTTACGTGGTACATATTCTAGTTGTTCGTGATTCTGTCATTGTCTAAGTCATTGTCCTTAGTTGTCAGGGTAATTATATCGTGCACCTTTGGGCGTAACACTGCCGCCCTACATATCGAAGAGTGAACAACAGCTGTGTACGGATGCCGGTGTGCCAACTAGGGTGTCCCAATTACGTAACGTGTTTCCACCCTAGAGTATCAAGGTGACCTGTGTCGACGGAGTTCCGTTCCCCGATCATCGGGAACGTTAAAGCTGAGTACACTTATATATTTTGGCATGCAATTTGATTAATAGTGCATCTCTTTTTCAGCTTTTGAGACACTATTGTATTTTTTGTGCTCTGTTTTTTTCAGCATTAAATTTTTCAGGGCATAAACAGAGAGTGCAATTTGTAGCACTCATATATTAGGAAACATAACATATCAAAGAGAAATAAGTAAATAATTACCAAACAGCATGTCAACGTTACGTGATTTTATAAGAGAAGGCAAAGCATTAGGATACACAGGAAAAGAATTAGAAAAGTATTCTGATCAAAAATATAAAGAAGCAAAAGATGCTGAGACTGCTGAACGTATACGAAAAGAGAATGCTGAAAGGGAGGAGCGCACACGAAAATGGGATGCGGAAAGAGAGGAACGCACACGAAAATGGGATGCGGAGAAAGAGGACCGTGAACGAAAAAGACAACACGAATTAGAAACTAGGGAAAATGAAATAGAAATAAAACATCAAAAACATATGGCACAACTAGCTGAGATGACAAAACAAAAAGAAATGGTGATTGAGCAACAACAGTTAGAACACAATAGGAAGATTAAACAACAACAGTTAGAACATGATAATAAGATTAAACAAATTAAAGTAGAATCAGAGACACGGTTAAAGATGAAACGTATAGACTTAGACTCACGCGCAGAAATCGCTGCCACTAAACTAAGAAGTCAACAAGAGGAAAATAAGTTCAAGAAGTACAAAAATATTATCAACCCATACGGTAAAGATGACTCCATATCAGCATGGACAGATAATGTTGAATATCAATTCAAATATCACCAAGTTCCATTAGAGATGTGGGCCCCAATTTATATGAGAAATCTCAGTGGTGAGCCCCTTAAAGTAATAGAAGATATACCAACAGAGCTCAAATCTAACTATCAATACATCCATGATAGGATTATGCAGCACTTTTTTCTTGATGCCCCTGGGTATCAGGTTCAATTCTCAAATTTAAAACCTAAACAAAATGAGACATTCATTGATTACGTCTCAAATGTTCAGATGGTACTAAACAGGTGGCTGAAAGCAGCTAACATAGGAAAAGACTTTGATAGATTAAAAAACCTAATAGCTATGGACAAGGTTATATCTACTATACCTTCTCCTTTTGCTAAGTTTTTGCAGCAGTCAGACATTGAGAACATCGAGCAGTTTCAGAAAATAGGCTCGAAATATTTTTCTGCAAACAGAGATATTTTTAAGACCTCAATTGACTCGGAAATAGTTTCTTGTGTGAAAGACCAACCAAAAAATTATCAGAAGAATAGAAAACCATTTCATAAAATCCACAAGAAAGAAAGTAAAGTATCAAAATGCATCTACTGTCAATTTTTTCATGACACTTCTTCAATGTGTGACAAATCGCCAGATTATCCGGCACATCTGGAAAATGTCATCAAAAAGCAGCAAAGTAAAAGATCGGCACGCAGGCGTGCGATTAAATGTTTTTTTTTGTTCCAGCTATGGCCATTATAGTAATAAGTGCCTTGGCCGGCAGCGTATGAAAGCCAGTAATGCCATTTTGATTGACACCTCTTCAGATGGTGGTAGTGAGAATGAGTCTGAGAGTGAAAGTGACTTACCTAATAACCAAGCAGAAAATGTTTGTGGTGCATACGATATGTTGAGCTTCGACAGCTGTGAACGATGTCACCAATTCCATACAGACGCGAAACTAGAATGTGGACATACAGTACTATGCTCATCTGAGAGTGTAAACGCAGCAGTAGCCTCCAGAGGCAATCTTGTGTTCCACAATGCGATGGTCAATGATGTAGCATGCCAGTGTTTGCTGGACAGCGGCAGTACCCTTATTGGTCTTCGGAAAGAACTGGTTAATCCGGGTGATTACACAGGTGATACTGTCAAATGCCGTACCTTCTCGGGTAACATTGAAATTTACCCTTTGGCAAAAGCCCATATTGATTCTCCTTTTCTCTCTGGTACCTTTACTTGTGCAATACTTGACAACCCTTGTACTGATTTAATTCTGGGGTGCTTACCCCAACTAAAACATTGTACGATTGATGAAATAGTTGCATGGGAAAAAGTAAAGGCAACTATTACAACAGCCAAAACAGACACTTCAAAACATCATAACATATTACAAGATGAGACACTACTGATGCTTTCTACAACCAGCACAGATGACACAAACAAACAGAAACTTTTACACCACCAGAAATCTACTCTTAATGTGTCTCCATACTTAAAATTGTTAAAGGTCAAAGCCAGAGTGACCAAAAATGCATCTTCTTTATTTAGACGTAAGAATGGCATTTCAACTACAGGTCATGCTACTGGTAACCATGAACAGGTGTTACCTGAAATTCACCGTTTAACTATGGCAAAATATGCACATAAAACACCGGTGACTGGTCATCTTGCATACAACAACAACAGACCAGGTTTTTTCAAGAAGATAAAATTATGTTTTCATAATGTATTTGCGTGTAATGTCTGTCAACAATTGGTACAAAAGTTTAAGGGTAGACATCCTACAACTGAAGTAGAACCTTCTATACTGGCACCCAAGCCATTTGATAGAGGTGTCAACAACTTAACTGACAGGCATCATCGGGTACTTCTCACACACTCGTACAAGACAACTTGCAAGTCGTGTGGGAGGCAAAATGCATGGTCCATTTTATTGCCGTTGGCTCGCTTACAAGCGGTAAACAGTCGCTAATGCAATACACAATATATAGCCACAGAATTATCTAACACAAACTGCTAACCCTATGCTAACTCTATCTACGAGTGAACCCAAAACTCCTAACGTTATTCTAAACGATGTGAACGCCCCAAGTCCAGTCTCCCGTCTGCCGGACATCTCTCCCGTGGTTACACACCCCGCGGGGGTGACCTTCTCCTTCGTGCGTGTTACCTCACATCGCACGCTGCTGGCAAAACGTGGCCTGTTGAGTGTCTACTCAACTGTGCTCTGGCTTCATGAGGTGCGGTGGTATCGTGATTAGAGTGCTAACTCTCTGAACACCGCCTGCGTGTATTCTGAGGGAGTGGCTAACCTTCCACGATTCCCTCATCTCCCCTGCTCTTGCCTCGGGCACCGTATCTCCTCCTGGTCCCTCCAGGATTGACCGCTCTCCCTGGCGGAGGGGATGCGGTTGAGTCTTTGACACACACCCGCCCCCCTTGTGTTGCGTCATCAACTTTCACTTATTGGTTGTGACGCAAGGAGGTTTCTACACAAAAAAATTAGTGTCTCTAATTTTTGTCAAAGACTCTAGATAACCTGGCTCTGGGCTTTCCAATAGACTATTAACAACTATTGTCACAATGTAGTAAAGCCTCACTTGGCTACTGGCAATCGCCACAAACTTGCCTGGTTGGCGTGAGCCCCTTCTCACATGCTATATTATATTTATCAGAGGTATGTCTGAACCGGACCGTTGTCTTATAAGACCTGCCCTCACATAGTAAATTAACTTACTACCCATACAAAGTTGACTTTATTAGGGTCAACACATGAATTGCTTCATGTCCCCCATATAATATTTAACAACCAATCTACAAGAGTGTGTGCGACAGGCTTTACCTTCTTCGCTTCCGCGCGTAAGACTTCATTTCACTGTTAATTTAGTTCTTCGTTGTCTATTATGTCCCCTGGCCCCAAAGTTATCTGCCTTTGATCTGCAAATAGTGTATGCAATTTATATGTTTGTTTTTCTGGTTGTTTGCGTGTTTGGATGTAATAAATCTACTAATCTAACTTCTACCCTATATTTCTAACTTATCTGTGTATGTATGTTAGTTTTTTGAGTGCCATAATTTTGTTCAATGTGGCCACAAACAGGTGTATAACACTAATTCGTGACTACATTCCATTGTTATGAGACCCAAAATACTGTATTCTAAGTTCTAAACTATATCACAGACAACACATTCACACCAACACAATTTCCCTAGCGAAAACCAACATTAGCGCAAACCAATATTAAAAGTCGTTGCAGGCAGCAGAAGAATTTGCTGACTGCTTGCATTCTCTCCCGTCTATCTTTCATTCATTCTCACTTTCACACTTCTGTCATACTCCTTTCACCCTTACCTCTGTCACACATCTATTATCCTTCCACACTAATTCTTCTGATCATTTAAAAACCGTTGAGTGACACTGTACACAGTTGGCTCAGTTTGAGATGATTGAGCCTCATGACTGTGCGCTAGTCATTGCACGAGTCATATATGTACATTATATTTACATGGGCGAGACAGGGTTGATGGCTTGTCCCTTTGATCTCATCATCTAATATGTTACACTAACCTAAAGTATCATATTTTATATTATAATAGACTATTCTCCTTTTATAACTAAGTATTTAATGTGTTACCTAAGTTCTATTATGTTAATTATATTATCTGTTTATCCTACTCGTTATGTTCATCTAATCTAAGGGATGTAATGTAACTATTTAAATGTAATTAGTGTGATATGAGTTATGTACCTTAATTACCTGGATGATGTGAACATAAATTATGTACTTTTCTAATACTATACTATCTAATGTTGTTAGATTGAAAATGAATCATATGATTAATGTTCTTAATCTAAATTATGTAAATGATGTATGTAAAATGATAATACTAATTACTGGTAATGTTTGATCGATGGTATGGTTTTCCTTAATATGGAATAAACTAACCTAAACTAAAGCTAAATGAAATGTAACACTCTAAATGGTACTATTTCTATTAAAATTTTACTTTAGCTTGTAATTACCTATTTTTTTACGTCTAACCTAATATTATTCTAAGCTAAAGTAGCTGGGTTGAATTACTGTACTAACTATACTATTTAAATAAATGAGAACTTATTATATTACCTAATTCTATCCTCTAATTATTATAACTATTTTAAAAAAATTATTATTTTACATATCACATTAAGTTTATATACACAGTATTCAGTTCTCTCAGGTTAGTAGTTGCCTTCATGTTTGAATATTGGTATAGGCACAATATAACTACATAATTTGCCTGGGTATCTGAAATACATTTTACGGTCATAATAATGTTCATCGGTAGTGCACGTGTAGAGATTCGCTGGTGTCGTAGCTTAGTCTTTATGTGTCTGAAATTAAGCACTGTTCTGACACTGTTTTCTACATTTCACACAAATGATACACCGGACTGGAGCTTAGTTGGAAATGAGCTGTCCTGATTCACACGGTAGTATCTAAGTTCTGTAGCACAGTTCTTAAGTTAATGTCTACGGACACATGATAGTTCGTTGTACTTGGTACACTCTTAAGCACACCATGGGTGTATATGTAACCTATTTTACATAGCATATTGTACTGTATTCATGTACTAACTATCACTCTACATTATTATGTGGGATTTCAGGTATTATTACCTCAGATGGTAAAATTAGTGACCACCTGTATCTCCGGTCATTTTGATGCACACCACTTTCTATGACCGTAATCGGGGAGTTGTCGGTCTGGACCATGCAGTGAACATCCGTCAGAACTCGATGGAGCTTTCTCACTGCATAGATGACGCTTAGGGTTGCAACTGTGATATGGAATCTCTGGACTCAGCATGTGTGATCTTACGGCTCACGTCGCAAATCGGATGGAAGATGCCCTCAAAAAATTGGCCTAGTACTGCAGTGATGGAGATTCTGCTGGCATATGACCTAAGATAATACATGAGCCTAGGATTAGGCAAGCGGAGGGATTGGAATATTTACAAAAAAAATTTTCAATTTTGACAATGCAGAAATTAATAATGCATCTTTCACATATAATTGTAATTTCTGAGTAATTTACTAATCCCAAAAGGTTTCTGACCTGTTTCCTTCTGTTAGACATGGTCAGATTCATAATTTTGGTACTACTTTTCAGGTCAGTCTACAGTTGGACTTGAGAAATGACATGACCCAAAAATGAATTTATTTTAGGCATAATTTGACTTTGCTTGGTTTGACAGTGAGACCGAAGAAGTCGCACTCTGTCAAAGGCATGTCTCAGTTTCAGTAGGTGTAGTGTCCAGTCATCAGTATTCTGATTTATTCATGTGTATTCTATACGTTCCCTACATGTATGCCCTTCGTCGGATTTGCCAGTCTCACTAACTAGTGTAGTTGCGTTATGTATGTCTGTCGTCTGATCACTTGGTGTTGTTGCAATATGTTCGTCTGTCTCTACTTCTGTCTGTTGTCTTGAAAAGTAAAGTTTACGCATGTTGACATGGAATATCTCTAAGTGTATGTTTATCGATATTTCATAGTCAACATGTACCATGGTTATGTACCACCTTGAATAGTCGTTGCCATTTCGCTGGTATGGAAGTAGCCTAAATCTGTCTTGATCAAGTTCAAGATCACTGGTTCTTGCACCGTTGTTTGTGTGTTTGTGGTAGAACTGACCCTTCCTCTATCAAATGGCTTGGGAGCCAGTATAGAAGGTTGTACTTCAGTTGTAGGATGTCTACCCTTAAACTTTTGTACCAATTGTTGACAGACATTACACGCAAATACATTATGAAAACATAATTTTATCTTCTTGAAAAAACCTGGTCTGGTGTTGTTGTATGCAAGATGACCAGTCACCGGTGTTTTATGTGCATATTTTGGCATAGTTAACCGGTATTGTTCAGGTAACACCTGTTCATGGTTACCAGTAGCATGACCTGTAGTTGAAATGCCATTCTTACGTCTAAATAAACAAGATGCATTTTTGGTCACTCTGGCTTTGACCTTTAACAATTTTAAGTATGGAGACACATTAAGAGTAGATTTCTGGTGGTGTAAAAGTTTCTGTTTGTTTGTGTCATCTGTGCTGGTTGTAGAAAGCATCAGTAGTGTCTCATCTTGTAATATGTTATGATGTTTTGAAGTGTCTGTTTTGGCTGTTGTAATAGTTGCCTTTACTTTTTCCCATGCAACTATTTCATCAATCGTACAATGTTTTAGTTGGGGTAAGCACCCCAGAATTAAATCAGTACAAGGGTTGTTCAGTATTGCACAGGTAAAGGTACCAGAGAGAAAAGGAGAATCAATATGGGCTTTTGCCAAAGGGTAAATTTCAATGTTACCCGAGAAGGTACGGCATTTGACAGTATCACCTGTGTAATCACCCGGATTAACCAGTTCTTTCCGAAGACCAATAAGGGTACTGCCGCTGTCCAGCAAACACTGGCATGCTACATCATTGACCATCGCATTGTGGAACACAAGATTGCCTCTGGAGGCTACTGCTGCGTTTACACTCTCAGATGAGCATAGTACTGTATGTCCACATTCTAGTTTCGCGTCTGTATGGAATTGGTGACATCGTTCACAGCTGTCGAAGCTCAACATATCGTATGCACCACAAACATTTTCTGCTTGGTTATTAGGTAAGTCACTTTCACTCTCAGACTCATTCTCACTACCACCATCTGAAGAGGTGTCAATCAAAATGGCATTACTGGCTTTCATACGCTGCCGGCCAAGGCACTTATTACTATAATGGCCATAACAGGAACAAAAAAAACATTTGATTGCACGCCTGTATGCAGATCTTTTACTTTGCTGTTTCTTGATCACATTTTCAAGATGCGCCGGATAATTTGGCGATTTGTCACACATAGCATAGGTGTCATGTAAAAGGTGACAATGGATACATTTTTCCATTTTCTTATCTTTCTTATCGTATTTCTGATAAGGTTTCCTATTACTTTGGTAGTTTTTAGTTTGGTCTTTGACGAAGGAAACTATTTCAGAGTCATTTGAGGTCTTAAACACATCTCTGTTAGAAGAAAAATATGCTGAGCCTTTTTTCTCGAATTGCTGGATGTTCTCAATGTCTGACTGCTGCAAAAATTTGGCAAAAGGAGAAGGTATGGTAGATATAACCTTGTCCATAGCAATTAAGTTTTTTAATCTATCAAAGTCTTTTCCTATGTTAGCTGCTTTCAGCCACCTGTCTAGTACACTCTGTACATTTGAAACATAATCAATAAAGGTTTCACTAGGTTTAGGTTTTAGATTTGAGAACTGAACTTGATACCCAGGGGCATCAAGTAAAAAGTGCTGCATAATCCTATCATGGATGTATTGATAGCTAGATCTAAGCTCTGTTGGTATAGTTTCTATTACTTTGAGGGGCTCACCACTGAGATTTTTTGTATAAATTGGGGCCCACATCTCTAATGGAACTTGGTGGTATTTAAATTGATATTCTACATTCTCTGTCCAGGCTGATATGGAATCATCTTTACAGTATGGTTTGATAATATTTTTGTATTTGTTGAACTTATTTTCTTCTTGTTGACTTCTTAATTTAGTGGCAGAGATCTCTGCGTGTGAGTCTACTTCCAAGCCTTTCATCTTTAACTGTGTCTCTGATTCTACTTGGATTTGTTTTTCTTTAACTCGTGCCATTTCATCTATCTCTTTTTGCTTTAGTTCTCTGTCTTGATCTATTTGCTTTTGCTTTAGATCCAATTCCTTTAGCTTAATCTCCTTATCATCTTCTAGCTGTTTTTGTTTTGTTATCTCAGCTAGTTGAGCAATCTCTTTTTGATGCTGTCTTTCTTCTTCTCTTTCTCGTGCGCGTTCGTCCCTTTCAGCATTTTCTTTTCGTATGCGATCAGCTTTTTCAGCCTCTTTTGCTTCTTTAAAATTTTGATCTGCATATTGTTGTAGTTCTTTCCCTGTTAATTCTAGTTCTTTACCTGCTTTTATGAAATCTGATAAAGTTGCCATCTTAATTTAGTATTCGGTTCGCAGTGACAGGTAATGATGACTTTTATTAGTTATTTATCTTTGATATGTTATTTTTATTCACCAATGAGCGCCAAGAATTGTACTCTCTGTTTATACCCTGCCCAGATTTATCTTGCAGATAAACAGAGTATACAAATATGTCAATGCGTTACAGCTGAAAAAGAGATGCACTATTAATCAAATTGCATGCCAAAATATATAAGTGTACTCAGCTTTAACGTTCCCGAGGATCGGGGAACGGAACTCCGTTGCCACAGGTCACCTTGGTACTTTAGGGTGGAGACACGTGTCGTTACCAGCAAACTATATTTGGTACACAAGGCCGTAATCAGGTGTAGTTCGCCCTTTGATATGCAGGGCCGTAGTAATCAGGCCTATTACACGATATGTTAACCCAGACCCCTATGGACAATGACTTAGACAATGACAGACAGATTCACGAACAACTAGAATATGTATTAAATAAATTAAATGTCAATGTCCTGTCTTTGCTCTATCAGTTATTGCCTTATGTTACTAATCTATTTAATTTCTGTACGTGTTGTGCAGGCAAGTATCATCTGCCAGGCCAAAAAATAGTTCCATCGTGACGGTAAACACAGAGAAAATATGACCAAAAATATGCATATCTGGTTTTAAAGAAATAAGAATAACATCATAATGTTTAAATAAATAAATATATTCCTTTAGTAGTTGAAATAAATAAATAATAAATGATATAACGTACCGATTCAGGCGAGCAGCTGTTTAGCAATTCTCTACACACTCGATTGCTGTATGCTAATGAGCCCAGACGACTGTTTGTCAATCATCTGACGTCACAGCACAGCGCGATGAAAAATCGATATTGTCGGCTTTGTTTTGTATCGCTCCGCCCGTGAATCATTTTTGGTACTCATTTCTCAACAAAAAGGTAAATATATAAATAAATATGAGAAAACAAGAATATTAATACTTACAGCTTTGATGAATACATACTTTGACTAAATAAATACTTCATAAACACAATTAAACAGTTTAATACGTCACGATAGGCACATTTCTAGCTTGCAAAATTCTCTCGTCTGCACAAATCATCGTCACTACACAAATTAAACCCTAGTCTTAGAGCCTCGTGGACGAGTGGAGTAGCTTGAATATTACATTCAAGCTTCACTTCTGACACCACAATTACCCTGGCCTGTCAACAACTTAACTGACAGGCATCATCGGGTACTTCTCACACACCCGTACAAGACAACTTGCAAGTCGTGTGGGAGGCAAAATGCATGGTCCATTTTATTGCCGTTGGCTCGCTTACAAGCGGTAAACAGTCGCTAATGCAATACACAATATACAGCCACAGAATTATCTAACACAAACTGCTAACCCTATGCTAACTCTATCTACGAGTGAACACAAAACTCCTAACGTTATTCTAAACGATGTGAACGCCCCAAGTCCAGTCTCCCGTCTGCCGGACATCTCTCCCGTGGTTACACACCCCGCGGGGGTGACCTTCTCCTTCGTGCGTGTTACCTCCCATCGCACGCTGCTGGCAAAACGTGGCCTGTTGAGTGTCTACTCAACTGTGCTCTGGCTTCATGAGGTGCGGTGGTATCGTGATTAGAGTGCTAACTCTCTGAACACCGCCTGCGTGTATTCTGAGGGAGTGGCTAACCTTCCACGATTCCCTCATCTCCCCTGCTCTTGCCTCGGGCACCGTATCTCCTCCTGGTCCCTCCAGGATTGACCGCTCTCCCTGGCGGAGGGGATGCGGTTGAGTCTTTGACAAGAGGAAGGGTCAGTTCTACCACAAGCACACAAACAAAGGTGCGAAAACAAGTGATCTTGAACTTGATCAAGACAGATTTAGGATACTTCCATACAAACGAAATGGCAACGACCATTCAAGGTGGTACATAACCATGGTACATGTTGACGATGAAATATCGATAAACAGACACTTAGAGATATTCCATGTCAACATGCGAAAACCTCACTTTTCAAGACAAGAGACAGAAGTAGTGACAGACGAACATATTGCAACAACACCAAGTGATCAGACGACAGACATACAGAGCGCAACTACACTAGTTAGCAAGACTGGCAAATCCGACGAGGGGCATACAGGTAGTGAACTTACAGAATACACATGAATAAATCAGAATACTGATGACTGGACAATACACCTACTGAAACTGAGACATGTCTTTGATAGGTTGCGACTCTTCGGTCTCACTGTCAAACCGAGCAAAGTTGAATTAGGCCTAAAAGAAATTGAATTTTTGGGTCATGTCATCTCTCAAGGTCAACTGAAGACTGACAATAGGATTATTACAAAAATTATGAATCTGACCATGCCTACCAGTAAAAAGCAGGTTAGGAGTCTTTTGGGATTAGTTAACTACTATAGTAAATTTATTCCAAATTTAGCAAACATTACAAGTGTATTTTCTAATCTTTTAAAAGCATAGGTGAAATTAGATGTGAAAGATGCATTATTAATTTCTGCATTGTCAAAATTGAAAATGCTTTTTAGTAATGTTCCCATCCTCCGCTTGCCTAATCCTAGGCTCGTTTATTATTTTAGGACAGATGCCAGCAGTACTAGGCCAATTTTTTGAGGGCATCTTCCACCCGAGTTGCTACGTGAGCCGTAAGATCACACCTGCTGAGTCCAGAGATTCCATAGCACAGTTGCAACCCTAAGCGTCATCTATGCGGTGAGAAAGCTCCATCTAATTCTGACGGGTGTGCACTTCATTGTCCAGACCGACAATTCTCCCTGATCACGGTCATACAGATTGGTATGCATCAAAATGACCGGATATTCAGGTGGTCACTAGTTTTACCATCTGAGGTAATAATACCTGAAATCCCACATAATAATGTAGAGTGATAGTTAGTACATGAATACAGTACAATATGCTATGTAAAATAGGTTACATATACACCCATGGTGTGCTTAAGAGTGTACCAAGTACAACGAACTATCATGTGTCCGTAGACATTAACTTAAGAACTGTGCTACAGAACTTAGATACTACCGTGTGAATCAGGACAGCTCATTTCCAACTAAGCTCCAGTCCGGTGTATCATGTGTGTGAAATGTAGAAAACAGTGTCAGAACAATGCTTAATTTCAGACACATAAAGGGTAAGCTACGACACCAGCGAATCTCTACACGTGCACTACCGATGAACATTATTATGACCGTAAAATGTATTTCAGATACCCAGGCAAATTATGTAGTTATATTGTGCCTATACCAATATTCAAACATGAAGGCAACTACTAACCTGTGAGAACTGAATACTGTGTATATAAACTTAATGTGATATGTAAGATAATATTTTAACATAGTGATAGATGAGAGATAGAATTAGGTAATATAATAATTCTCATTTAGGTAAATAGTTTAGGTAGTACGGTAATTAACCCGGTTACTTAACTTAAATTTAAATTACAATATTAGATTAGACATAACTATATTTAATTACATCATAATAAATTAAATTAAAATAGTGATAGAAATAGCACCATTTAGATTGTGATATTTCATTTAACTGCAATATAGTTTAGCTTATTCCATCTTAGTGAAATCATACCATCGATCAAACATCACCATTTATTAGTATTATCATTTTACATTATTATAGGGTAAAAACATTACATAAGTGAACTTACATCATTTACACCATTTAGAGTAAGAACATCAATCATATAATTTCTTGTCAATTTAAAAAAATTAGGTAATATAGTGGTAGAAAAGTATATAATTTCTGTTCACATCATCCATTTAATTAAGGTACATAACTCACATCACATCATGTACAGTGAAATAGTTAGATTACATCCCTTAGATTAGATAAACATATCAGATAATTAGCATGACAAAAGTTAGATAACACATCAAATACTGAGGTATAGAAATAGGATTACTATGTTAGAATGTAAAGTCTTATATTAATGTAATATACTGTACGATGAGATCAAGGGGACAAATCATCAACACGGTCTCATCCATGTAAATATAGTGTAAATAGATGACTCGTGCAGCGACTTACGCACAGTCATTGGGCCCGACAGTCTCAAACTGCGCCGAATCTGTACGGTGTTACTCAAATGTTTTTAAATAATCAGAAGAATGGGTATATAAGGATAAAAGAGGTATGATAGAATTAGGAGTGAAAGGAGTATGACAGCAGTGTGAATGTGAAAACGAATGGAAGAGAGACAGGAGAGAGTGAGGTTAGTCAGCAAATTCTTCTGCTGCCTCGCTTAACTTTTAATATTGGTTTGTGTGATTGTTGGTTTTCGTTAGTGAACATGTGCTAATGTGAATGTGATTATCTGTAATATATATCTGTAATATAGGTTAGAACTTAGATTACAGTATTTTGGGTTTCATAACCATGGAATGTAGTCACGAATTAGTGTTATGCACCTGTTTGTGGCCACATTGAACCAAATTATGACACTCAAAAAAAACTAACATACATACACATACAAGTTATAAATATAGAGTAGGAATTAGATTAGTAGATTAATTACATACAAACACGCAAACAACCAGAAAAACAAACATATAAATGACATACACTATTTGTAAATCAAGGGCACATAACTGCAAGTAAGGGGACATAATAGACAACGAAAAACTAGCTTAACAGTGAAATGGAACTTTACACGTGGAAGCGATGTAGGTAAAACCTATCGCACACACTCTTGTATAATGGTTGTTAGATATTATATGGGGGACATGAAGCAATTCATGTGTTGACCCTAAGAAAGTCAACTTTGTATGGGTAGTAAGTTAATTTACTATGTGAGGGCAGGTCTTATAAGACAACGGTCCGGTTCAGACATACCTCTAATAAGTATAATATAGCATGTGAGAAAGGGCTCACGCCAACCAGTCAAGTTTGTGGCGATTGCCAGTAGCCAAGTAAAGTTTCGCTACATTGTGGTAAAAGTCAGTAGGAGTCTATTAGAATGCCCAAAGCCAGGTTATCCAGAGTCTTTGACAAAAATTAGAGACACTAATTTTTTAGAAACCTCTTGCGTCACAACCAATGAGTGAAAGTTGGTGACGCAACACAGGAGGGGCGGGTGTGTGTCAAAGACTTGAACACATCCCCTCAGCCAGGAAGAGCAGGTAATCTTAAAGAGGCCATGAGGGGATACTGTGCCCGAGGCAAGGGCAGGGGAGATGAGGGAATAGGGTCAGGTTAACCATTCCCTCATGAGACACGCAGGCGTGGTTCAGAGAGTTAGCACTCTAACCACGATAAGCATCACGCCTCGTGGTAGCGGGAGAAGTTGAGTAGACACTCAACATGACACGTTTGCCATCAAGCGTGCCAGGTGAGGCAACACGCGTCAAGGTGAAGGTGACTCCGCGTGGTGTGTACCGGCTGGGGGAAAGATTGGCAGACGGGAGACAGGACGTGTCGAGTACACCTCGTTTAGAATAGAGCTAGGGTTTTGTTGTAACTACATAGATAGAAAGTAGCATAGTGGTTAGCTATTTGTGATAGAGAATTCTGTGGTAGAGTGTTATGTGGTTCATTAGCGACTGTTCACTGCTGTAGCGAGCCAATGGCAATAAATTGCACTATGTATTTTGCCTCCCACACGACTTGCAAGTATTCTTGTATTGGTGTGAGAGAAGTACCCGATGATGTCTGTCAGTGAGTTGTTGACAACCATAGTGAGCTGTCAATATACATCCATGCAACAGCATAGTCAAGGTAAGACCATAGTGAGCTGGGAATATACATCTATGCAACAGCATAGTCAATGTAAGACCATAGTGAGCTGGGAATATACATCCATGCAACAGCATAGTCAATGTAAGACCAGAGTGAGCTGTCAATATACATCTATGCAACATCATAGTTAATGTAAGACCAGAGTGAGCTGGGAATATACATCCATGCAACAGCATAGTCAATGTAAGACCATAGTGAGCTGGGAATATACATCCATGCAACAGCATAGTCAATGTAAGACCATAGTGAGCTGGGAATATACATCCATGCAACAGCATAGTCAATGTAAGACCAGAGTGAGCTGGGAATATACATCCATGCAACAGCATAGTCAATGTAAGACCAGAGTGAGCTGGGAATATACATCCATGCAACAGCATAGTCAATGTAAGACCAGAGTGAGCTGGGAATATACATCCATTCAACAGCATAGTCAATGTAAGACCATAGTGAGCTGGTCAATATACATACATGCAACAGCATAGTCAATGTAAGACCATAGTGAGCTGGGAATATACATCCATGCAACAGCATAGTCAATGTAAGACCAGAGTGAGCTGTCAATATACATCTATGCAACAGCATAGTTAATGTAAGACCATAGTGAGCTGGGAATATACATCCATGCAACAGCATAGTCAATGTAAGACCAGAGTGAGCTGTCAATATACATCTATGCAACAGCATAGTTAATGTAAGACCATAGTGAGCTGGGAATATACATCCATGCAACAGCATAGTCAATGTAAGACCATAGTGAGCTGGGAATATACATCCATGCAACAGCATAGTCAATGTAAGACCAGAGTGAGCTGTCAATATACATCCATGCAACAGCATAGTCAATGTAAGACCATAGTGAGCTGGGAATATACATCCATGCAACAGCATAGTTAATGTAAGACCATAGTGAGCTGGGAATATACATCCATGCAACAGCATAGTCAATGTAAGACCATAGTGAGCTGGGAATATACATCCATGCAACAGCATAGTCAATGTAAGACCAGAGTGAGCTGTCAATATACATCCATGCAACAGCATAGTCAATGTAAGACCATAGTGAGCTGGGAATATACATACATGCAACAGCATAGTCAATGTAAGACCATAGTGAGCTGGGAATATACATCCATGCAACAGCATAGTCAATGTAAGACCAGAGTGAGCTGGGAATATACATCCATGCAACAGCATAGTCAATGTAAGACCAGAGTGAGCTGGGAATATACATCCATGCAACAGCATAGTCAATGTAAGACCAGAGTGAGCTGGGAATATACATCCATGCAACAGCATAGTCAATGTAAGACCAGAGTGAGCTGTCAATATACATCCATGCAACAGCATAGTCAATGTAAGACCAGAGTGAGCTGGGAATATACATCCATGCAACAGCATAGTCAATGTAAGACCATAGTGAGCTGGTCAATATACATCCATGCAACAGCATAGTCAATGTAAGACCATAGTGAGCTGGGCAATATACATCCTATGCAACAGCATAGTCAATGTAAGACCATAGTGAGCTGGTCAATATACATCCATGCAACAGCATAGTCAATGTAAGACCATAGTGAGCTGGAATATACATCCATGCAACAGCATAGTCAATGTAAGACCATAGTGAGCTGGGAATATACATCCATGCAACAGCATAGTCAATGTAAGACCAGAGTGAGCTGTCAATATACATCCATGCAACAGCATAGTCAATGTAAGACCAGAGTGAGCTGTCAATATACATCCATGCAACAGCATAGTCAATGTAAGACCATAGTGAGCTGGGAATATACATCCATGCAACAGCATAGTCAATGTAAGACCATAGTGAGCTGGGAATATACATCCATGCAACAGCATAGTCAATGTAAGACCATAGTGAGCTGGGAATATACATACATGCAACAGCATAGTCAATGTAAGACCATAGTGAGCTGGGAATATACATACATGCAACAGCATAGTCAATGTAAGACCATAGTGAGCTGGGAATATACATACATGCAACAGCATAGTCAATGTAAGACCAGAGTGAGCTGTCAATATACATCCATGCAACAGCATAGTCAATGTAAGACCAGAGTGAGCTGTCAATATACATCCATGCAACAGCATAGTCAATGTAAGACCATAGTGAGCTGGGAATATACATCCATGCAACAGCATAGTCAATGTAAGACCATAGTGAGCTGGGAATATACATCCATGCAACAGCATAGTCAATGTAAGACCATAGTGAGCTGGGCAATATACATACATGCAACAGCATAGTCAATGTAAGACCATAGTGAGCTGGGAATATACATACATGCAACAGCATAGTCAATGTAAGACCATAGTGAGCTGGGAATATACATACATGCAACAGCATAGTCAATGTAAGACCATAGTGAGCTGGGAATATACATCCATGCAACAGCATAGTCAATGTAAGACCAGAGTGAGCTGTCAATATACATCCATGCAACAGCATAGTCAATGTAAGACCATAGTGAGCTGTCAATATACATCCATGCAACAGCATAGTCAATGTAAGACCATAGTGAGCTGTCAATATACATCCATGCAACAGCATAGTCAATGTAAGACCAGAGTGAGCTGTCAATATACATCCATGCAACAGCATAGTCAATGTAAGACCATAGTGAGCTGTCAATATACATCCATGCAACAGCATAGTCAATGTAAGACCATAGTGAGCTGTCAATATACATCCATGCAACAGCATAGTCAATGTAAGACCAGAGTGAGCTGGGAATATACATCCATGCAACAGCATAGTCAATGTAAGACCATAGTGAGCTGGGAATATACATACATGCAACAGCATAGTCAATGTAAGACCATAGTGAGCTGGGAATATACATCTATGCAACAGCATAGTCAATGTAAGACCAGAGTGAGCTGGGAATATACATCCATGCAACAGCATAGTCAATGTAAGACCAGAGTGAGCTGGGAATATACATCCATGCAACAGCATAGTCAATGTAAGACCAGAGTGAGCTGGGAATATACATACATGCAACAGCATAGTCAATGTAAGACCAGAGTGAGCTGGGAATATACATCCATGCAACAGCATAGTCAATGTAAGACCAGAGTGAGCTGTCAATATACATCCATGCAACAGCATAGTCAATGTAAGACCATAGTGAGCTGGGAATATACATCCATGCAACAGCATAGTCAATGTAAGGCCAGAGTGAGCTGTCAATATACATCTATGCAACAGCATAGTCAATGTAAGACCAGAGTGAGCTGGGAATATACATCTATGCAACAGCATAGTCAATGTAAGACCATAGTGAGCTGGGAATATACATCCATGCAACAGCATAGTCAATGTAAGACCAGAGTGAGCTGGGAATATACATCCATGCAACAGCATAGTCAATGTAAGACCAGAGTGAGCTGGGAATATACATCCATGCAACAGCATAGTCAATGTAAGACCAGAGTGAGCTGGGAATATACATCCATGCAACAGCATAGTCAATGTAAGACCAGAGTGAGCTGGGAATATACATCCATGCAACAGCATAGTCAATGTAAGACCAGAGTGAGCTGTCAATATACATCCATGCAACAGCATAGTCAATGTAAGACCATAGTGAGCTGGGAATATACATCCATGCAACAGCATAGTCAATGTAAGACCAGAGTGAGCTGTCAATATACATCCATGCAACAGCATAGTCAATGTAGACCAGAGTGAGCTGTCAATATACATCCATGCAACAGCATAGTCAATGTAGACCATAGTGAGCTGGGAATATACATCTAGCAACAGCATAATCAATGTAAGACCTGCGTGAACTGTCAATTTACATCTACGCTACAGTATAGTCAATGTAAATCCAGAGTGAACCGTCAATATACATCTAGTAATAGGATAGTCAATGCGAAACCAAAGTGCTATATTACAGAAACCAGTGACTTAGGGACGCAGAGGTGTTTCCAATGCACCAGGGCCGGGTTATATACTGGCCAAGACCTATTGACGCGTCCTCGTCGAGCGTCCTGGGCAACAGGTCCCTTCGGGGTCCTGGCTGAAGTCAGTAGGATCGCCGATTCCTCAAGCTCAAGCCAACGAACACAAGCAAGCAAACAAGCAAGATGTCACACACATAAAGCCCAGTAGATGCTAAAAAGATAATATTTCGTAAGCCTAAAATGATCAGTAAGAAACGCACTAATTGCGTGTAATGAAAAAACATGTCACGAATAGGCTTCATTTAACAACTCCAAAGATACTTTTTTACTTTTGGCACGAAGCCTCGAGACCGGCACTACGTTTTTCAAACCGTACACATATAGAAGCCAATAGTGCATGAAAAATTGTTAAGATCCACACTAAGATTTGCAAGTTAACAGTCAGGACATTTACATATCAAAGAGCCAGCTTAAAAGGTTGGAGCGCATACAGAATGCTGCCAAACGGGTAATCCTGGGGTGCACAAAGGACACACCAATTATGTGCATATATATATATATCGTGGCGTTACCAACAATGGCGGATATGCATAGGGTCCTTCAGGCCAAATGGTACCTGGGAGTTGCTGCAGTTAGGGATCCACCACCCCCCCCCCCCTCCTTTGCATGAAGCCATGGATATGGCCAAGGGTCATAAACTAAAACGAGGCAGGTCCTGGATGGCACAGGCAGAAATATATATACGTCAGGTGTGTGATCTGGAGACCATCATGAAAAAGAGTGGGTTGAAGTTCCGGAAGACATGACGGACTGGCACAATGTAATAGTAACACTGGGTCGTCAGTACAGAGAATGGGCAGCGGGCCGAACTGAGTTTGAAGTGCAACAACTGATCCAGAGTAACAACACATCTTGATGACATAGTCATCTACACCGCAGGGTCAGTGGTGAGAAACAGACGTAGTGGTTGGGGCTTTATTGCAAAAGCTAATGGGCGAGTCTTGAAAAAGGAGAGTTGCATATGAGACTACGACCTTAGAGGAGACTACTGCAACACACACTGTATTCATTACGGATTCAAAGAGTATGCTTAGTAAGGTGGAGAAAGGAATGTTTCGTGTCGAATGGCTATCGTCGCTTCAGAGGTTACAGATTGTAAGAATTGTATGGATATTTTGCCCTGGCCATGCGGTGGTGCGGGGGATGAACAGGCTGATAGGTTGGCAGTGGATACACCTCTTGGTGGTAGATTGCCTATGGACAAGGGGGAGGTGGTCATGCGTTTGTGGGACCAAGTGGAGAAGGCGGAGAAACAGACTGAGAACCCGTATGTGGAAATAATGAGATTGTGGGGGATCGGTAGGGGTTCTGCAAGAATCTCAAAACTGAGAGGGAAGACTAGGAGAACTTTAAATCAGATAGCAGTGTTAATTAGTAGTATGACTCTACGCTGGCTGTTGAACGAGAGGATGGAGCACATATGGGAATGTCTTGAGTGCAGTGATGTCGGTTCTCTCAACTCAACTCAACTCAACTAAGGAAAGAGAGAAAGGATTTATGAAAGACTGTTGAGTATTCTGCGCAGTGTACATACGGCCACCAGTGGACACGGTGACGAACGCGGCCTCCTGTGAGAAATAAGCTAGATATGGTGCTACGGCCGGCTAATGGGGTACCGTGTAATGTGACTGATTGTGCAGCACAGTAAATAAAGTCGTCTTTGAAGTGTTGACTGCTACCAACGGCCTTGTTGAATTTGTTTGAGAGTCACCATCATCGTGCTCTCATCGTTCGCCTGACGGCCCACCGGCTTGTTGCGGTGTTCTAATCATCATCCTCCTAGACATTCCAAGCCAGTAATACGAGTCACCAAGAAGTCGATGAAACAAGAACAATAGAAAAAGAAGACATTTAATCACCACCAAACGTGTTGTTGTTTGTCCATCAAGAATGATGATGACCATTCATTTCATCCAGTGGGGTTGAAGGTGTGGAGCCGTGGGTTCTAAGATGGCTGATAAGGCCTATTTTGGCTCGAAATGTTCTTTGACAATGTGGGCAAAGAATGCTTGACGTCTCTGGAGGAAGATTTCCTGCAGTGATTTTTCTGTCCTGCCTTTTCTTCACAGCTCTTGCAGTCCTGGTTGCCTCACATATGACTGCACCTTTGCGCAATGATGCACGCCACGAATTTCGGTCTCTGGCTGCAGCCTCCCAGGTGTCATGATGAATTCCAAAAGCATTCAGTGAGATTTTCAGTGTCTTTAAAACGTTTCCTCTGGCCACCTTGGGAGCGTTTACCACAACGCAGTTCGCTGTAGAAAATTCGTTTAGGGAGCCTGTGATCTGGCATGCGAGTCAAGTGACCAGCCCAGCGAATCTGATTCTTCATCAGTACAGTGTGGATACTGGGCATGGATGCTCTTTCTAGGACTTCAGTGTCTGGAATCTTGTCTTGCCATTTAATCTTCAGTAGCTTCCTTAGGCAGACTGTGTGGAAGTGGTTCAATTTCCTAGCGTGTCGCTGATAAACAGTCCAGGTTTCACAAGCATATAGCAGTGTGGATAATACAACTGCTTTGTAGACTTTTAGCTTTGTTTGCAGGCTTATTCCAGTTCTGTCCCATACATTCTTGTACAGTCTGCCAAAGGCTGCACTGGCCTTGGAGATTCTTGCATTCACTTCGTCATTGATTGTGACAGCTTGTGACACGGTGCTGCCAAGATAGGTGAATTTGTCCACAACACTTAGTCGTATGATCATTCACTTTGATATTCGGCACAGTGTGATTATTCCCTGGAGCTGGCTGGTACATAACTACAGTCTTCTCCAAGTTGATATTGAACCCAAAGTTGGCACAGGCATATGAGAAAGCTGAAACATTATGTTGCATGTCCGCCTCTGAGTTGGCGTATAGAGCGCAATCATCAGCAAACAGGAGCTCTCTGACGGTGCCGCTGTTAATTTTGGTTTTAGCTTTCAGCCTTCTGAGATTGAATAACTTTCCATCCATACGGTAGTTGATGTCTATTCCAATGTCGTCGTTCTCGAAGGCATTCATCAACATGGCTGAAAACATGAGGCTGAACAGTGTTGGTGCCAGGACACATCCTTGCTTCACTCCATTGGTGACAGGAAAGGGTTCAGACAGTTCACCATTTTCCTGTACTCTTGCCTGCATGCCATCATGAAATAGCCGCACTATTTGGACAAACTTTCGTGGACAGCCATATTTTGCCATAATCTTCCACAGTCCTTCTCTGCTGACTGTATCAAAAGCCTTGGTAAGGTCAATGAAAGTGGAGAACATTTCGCAGTTTTGTTCCTGACATTTCTCTTGCAGCTGCCTTGCAGCGAAAAT
Organism: Cepaea nemoralis; assembly: GCA_014155875.1. NCBI lineage: Eukaryota > Metazoa > Mollusca > Gastropoda > Stylommatophora > Helicidae > Cepaea > Cepaea nemoralis. The sequence continues at coordinate 9,088 of JACEFZ010004997.1, read as the reverse complement.
CATGTCAACAGTTCCACGTTCTTTTCTGAAGCCACATTGACTCTCAGGAAGAAGACCTTGATCGAGATGGGCTGTGAGGCGATTGAGAAGAATTCTGGCGAGTATCTTCCCTGCAATTGAAAGCAAGGAGATGCCTCGGTGGTTGTCACAGGATTGGCGGTTTCCTTTACGTTTGTAAAGGTGGACTATTGACGCGTCCTTAAAATCTTGTGGCATGGTCTTGTTAACCCATATGTTTGTAAAGACTTGGTGAAGCTGCTCTGTTAGGACCGACCCACCTGCCTTGTATATCTCTGCTGGGATGGAGTCATGACCAGGTGCCTTGCCGCTGGAGAGTTGCTGGATGGCTTTGTTTACTTCCACTATGGTTGGCAGGTCATCAAGTGTCTCATTGGTGGGAACTTGAGGAAGGCAGTTGATGGTTTCATCATCGAAGAAGGAAGTTGCATTTAAGATTTTGCTGAAATGCTCTGCCCAGCGTTGGAGGATTCTTTCTTATCAGTGACCAATGTTCCCCCGTCTGCACTGAGGAGGGGAACTATGCCTGGTGATGAAGGACCATAGACCGCTTTCAGTGAGTCGTAGAAGTTTTTCATATCATGTCTGTCAGCAAAGCCCTGAATTTCATCAGCTTTGCTTTTTGCACCAAACGTACCGCATGAAACACGGCCGTTAACTGACGTCCCATGATACAGAGTGAATTGTCAATATTCATCCACGCTACAATATAGTCATTGTAAGAACAGAGCGAACTGTCAGTATACTCGTACATCTAGGAACAGCACAGTCAATGTAAGACCAGAGTGTGCTTTGAATATACTCCATTCAAAAAAAAAAGGCAATGCAAAACCGTATTGGGCTGTGAAAATACATCTGTGTAACAGCACGCCAACAATAACCTATAACAGTTATTAACCTGTATATATTCACGTATTTGTTGAAAAGACTCTTCAATATTACCTTAATATTATTTGAACAAAATGGCTTACACTGTGAGCTTGCTTACACATTTAACACATTTATTAAGCACGGGAGTTTGATCTCTGGGTAGGAATTTTGCAAATTGAAATATTAAACTTATCCGTACAGTGCATCCCTGGAATATCAGTTGGTAGGTAATTGTAGTTGTAGATCATCATTATCATCATCATCATCTTCCACTTTCACCTTCAAGCGTCGTGGGGATTTTGACCTCTGGGTAGGCATTTTGCAAATGAAATATTAAACTTATCCGTACAGTGCATTCCTGGAATATCAGTTTGTAGGTAATTGTAGTTGTTGCAGAAACCGACTAATGGCACTGGATAGTGTCATTTCACTTGATCGTACAATGTATTTAATGACATCAAATCCATCCTCTCGGACGCCCTCTTGTTCTTGTAGCAGATCTTCTTTGACTTAGCTCCAGTGCTGGTAGTTGATGGCCTTGCATTCTAACGAGATGGTCAAACCATTTGATCACCTGCTTGTCAATATAAGTAGCACAAAGTGTTAGTGTGTTAGTTCGTGTGTTACTGTTTTAGTTAGTTAGTTAGTTAGTTAGTTAGTTAGTTAGTTAGTTAGTTAGTTAGTTAGTTAGGTAGTTAGTTAGTTAGTTAGATAGTTAGTCGCGGTTCCAATTTCACGGCAACTGGTTGTCCCCATTATGCTCCGTTCCTGTGCCAGTGAATATCACACAAAATGCTCCTCACTGCCCAATGTGAAAAGTGGAACAGACAGGAGTCTCGGCAAGCCAACAGCACGCACAGGTACACTGTGCATAATGCCGCCGCCAGAATGCCAACACAAAAGTCCTCCACGAAAAATAAAGTTAACCATCGATGGAATTGGCAGCCACCAGAAAGACTTCATTGACCCGGGTTTTATCCCACTTGGCTCGGTCTCTTTCCGCAGGGCGACCCGCCGAAAGCGCCGCACAACGCACTAACTCTGTTGCTCCAGCGAGACTCCCATGAGTCTCCTGAAATATGCACTCCTGAATAGAAAAGGCAAACCAGTCAATACAGCGACAGCCGGCCATTGTTCCGAAAATGCAGTTCACTGCGCAAACAATAGCGGACATATGTAAAAGCATTCCACACGAATTTCACAGCGCACAGTGTCGCGCCACGCACTCACTCAGTAGCAGGGGAACGGAACCATGTACTACCAGTCCAACATGAGGAAAATGCAAATGCGAACCGTAGCCACAAACATAAACACGCCAGAGGCCTTAACGGTTCAATGCCTTACTGCCATGTTTCGGAACGGAAATCTTAGTTAGTGTTTTAGTAAGTATAAATGCGTTAGTTAGTGTGTTAGCTTGTGTCTTCGTTAGTTAGTTTGTTAGTTAGTATGTTATTTTTCTTGTTAATTAGTGTGTTAGTGTGTTAATTAGTGTGTTAATTAGTGTGTTAGATTGTTAGTTAGTGCGGTAGTGTGTATTAGCGTGTTAGTGTTTTTTATGTGTTAATGTGTTCGTTAGTGTGTTAGTGTGTTTGTGTGTTGGTTAGTGTGTTAATGAGTTAGTGTTTTAGCTAATACGTTATTTAGTTAGTGTATTCGTGTGTTAGTTAATGTGATGGTTAGTGTGTTAATTAGTTAGTGTTGTAGCTAATGTGTTAGTTAGTTAGTGTTTTAGTGTGTTAGTTACTGTTTAAGTGTGCTAGTGTGTTAGTTAGTTGGTTGGTAGGTTGGTTGGCTGGTTGGTTGGTTGGTTGGCTGGCTGGTTAGTTGGTTGGTTGGTTAGTTGGTTTTTTGGTTGGTTGGTTGGTTAGTTAATGTGTTAGATAGCGTATTCGTTGTTAATTAGTGTGTTAGTTTGTTATTGTTTTAACTAATGTGTTAGTTAGTGTGTTAGCGTCTTAGTGTTTTAGTTAGTGTGTCAGTGATTTAGTGTATATATGTGTGTAAATTAGTGTGTTAATATGTTTGTAGTGTGTTAATATATTAATTAGAGTATGTGTGTTAGTTAGTTAGTTAGTTAGTTAGTTAGTTAGTTAGTTAGTTAGTTAATTAGTTAGTGTTAGTGTGTTAATTAATGTGTGTTTTAATCAATGTGTTAATTAGTGTCTTTGTATTATGTTAGTGTGTTAATCAGTGCAGTGTTAGTTAGTTAGTGTTAGTGTGTTAATTAGATTTTGTTTTAATTAATGTGTTAGTTAGTTCGTTCCCCGCTGGTGACTTGCGGATAACTGAGCCGGCCGCACAGAAAGCAATGGCAAACTACTGAGCGTAATCTTGCCAAGAAATCAACATACAGCTGAAAGATGCTGATGTTGACAGCTATGTCCTGTAAAGGATATGCAAAAAAAAAAATGTGTTAGTTAGTGTGTTAGACAGTGCATTAGATTGTTTGTTAGTGTGTTAACTAGTGTGTGTATTAGTTAATTAGTGTTAGTGTGTTAATTAGTTTGTATTTCAATGAGTGTTAGTGTGTTAGACGGTGTATTAGATTGTTAGTTAGTGTGTTAATTCATGCGTGTGTTGGTTAGTGTTAGTGCGTTAATTAGTTTGTGTTTTAATTAGCGTGATAGTTAGTGTGTTAGACAATGTATTAGATTGTTAATTAGTATGTTAGTGTGTTAGTGTGTATTAGTGTGTTAGTTAGTCTTTTAGTGTGTTACTTAACGTTTAGTGTGTTAGTGTGTTAGTTTGTTAATGTGTTATTACGTTAGACAGCGTATTAGTGTGTTAATTAGTGCGTTAGTTTGCTATTACTATAGTTACTGTGTTTGTGTGTTAGTGTGTTAATTAGTGTGTGTGTGTGTTACTTAGTTAATTAGTTTCTGTTAGTGTGTAATTAGTTAGTGTGTTAGTTAGTGTGTTAATTAGTGTGTTTATTAGTGTTTGCTAGAGTGCTGGAATTGAATTATTCTTGTACATGCGCAAAGTCAGCACGCTAATTCGGCAAGAAAACATTTATATTTAATTAAAACAAGGACGCTAATCATGGAAAAGGGACAGAGGAGATTGTTGTTGGAATTCCCAGCGTTCAGGTATTTAGATTCTGTTCTCTCCCGTATAATGTATAATTACCGAACTCATAACCACTTTTATTACAGGGTGTATCTTTAATGACTGCTGGGTTTTTTTTGTTTTTTTGGAAGATATTACCGTTCCAAGTTTTGTATTTATCTTTCATGAAGCGTGAATTCCACCGATGGTGAATACAAAACTTGGAACAACCATATTTTGAAAACCGACAGTAATTAAAAATACAACCTATAGAATTTACGAGGGACCATCCATCCATCCATCATGTGCCGATAAGCATGGGCGGTCAAGTTCTGCCATCTCGCTCGATCACCAGAGTCGTCGGTCAGCTCCGTGTTCCTGTCTCGACCATGCCACGTGGCCAAGTCATCCAGGTATTTACTTATAGGTCTTCTCCTTGGTCTCTTCCCTTCGATCTTGCCAGTTGTCACCAAGTTCTCCAAGTCACTTCTTTTCATAATATGCCTCAAAAGTTCTGAATGTCTACGTCTAATGACTCTAATCAGTTTACGATCTTCATTTGTTTCTTGATGGACTTGTTCATCGGTTTTTCTGATCTGTCCATGATATTCTTTGCATTTTCTTCAGAAACCACATTTCCACAGCCATCAGATATTTTTCAGCTTGACTGATACAAAAGCATAGGTTCCATGTAGCACTTCAACACTCTTTTTCTCGTTTCAATTGATATATTTTTATTGGTCAGTATGTTTTCATCTAGCAAAAGGCTACCTTCGCAATGGCAATTCTTGTTCTAATCTCTTCACAGCATCTCCCATCAGATGTTATGACTGTTCCGAGATAACTGTAACGATTCACTTGCTTAAGAATACGCCTGTTCATTGTCTGCAATCAAGGCTGTATCATCTGCACATCTAATGTTATTGATGTATCGTTCCCCCAATGTTGATTCTTTCCATATCCTCTATATTTCTGAAAATATTTTCACTGTATAGGGAAAAAAAAGATCTGGAGACATTACACATCCGTGTCCACCTTGGTGCACATGACCTACCGGACGAGGCTGCTCCTATGGAGCACCCATTTACGCCGTTTCTCTGATTATTGATAAGACTGCAGTGCACGATATTCTTGGCATTTGTATAGAAGGTAGTTTGCCATTGCTTTCCTTTCTAGCAGTGACTATACTGGTCGATGACCGTAGCTATTGTCTCCCCCCCCCCCATACCCCCACCTCCCACCCCCAAATAAAAAAAAAGAGATTTGTCTTACGAGGTGCGGATAGCAGAAATTCCCCGTAAGTAAAATGTAACTTTTGACACTGGAGACTTGTGCATTATTTCGTTATATCAAGAATAATGGAGAATAAGACGATGTCTTAAGTTTTATGGGATTAAAAACGCCTTGCTGACCTGCATCCTCAACTATGGACAGTTGAGTTGAGTTGAGTCAAGAACCGACATCACTGCACTCAGGACATTCCCATACGTGCTCAGTCCCCTCGTTCAACAGCCAGCGAAGAGTCATACTACTAATTGTTCCCACCGCTATCTGATTAAATGTTCTCCTGGTCTTCCCTCTCAGTTTTGAGATTCTTCCAGAACCCATGCCGATCCCCCGCAATCTCATTCTTTCCACATATGGGTTCTCAGTCTGTTCCTCCGCCTTCTCCACTTGGTCCCACAAGCGCACGACCACCTCCCCCTTGTCCATAGGCAAGATACCACCAAGAGGTGTATTCCCTACTAGCTTATCAGCCTGTTCATTCCCCCCGTACCCCAGCATGGCCATGGACAAATATTCATACAATTCTCACAATCTGTGACCTCTGAAGCGACGAGAGCCATTCCACACGAAACATTCCTTTCTCCACCTTGCTAAGCATATTCTTTAAACTCGTAATGAACACAACGTGTGTTGCAGTAGTCTCCTCTAGCCACCGGAATGCCGCTGTTACTGCCTCTACCTCCATTCTAATGCTGGAGGTCGTAGTCTCATATGCCAGGCTCTCCTTTTTCAAGACTCGCCCATTAGCCTTTGCAATAAAGCCCCAGCCACTACGTCTGTTTCTCACCACTGACCCATCGGTGTAGATGACTATGTCACCTTTATGTGTGTTGCTCTGGATCAGCTGTTGCACTTCAAACTCAGTGCGGCCCGCTGCCCATTCTCTGCACTCACGAAACAGTGTTATTATTACATTGTGCCAGTCCGTCATGTCATCCGGAACTTCAACCCACTCTATTTCACGATTGATGTCTCTAGATCACACACCTGACTTATAGAATGTTCTGCCTGTGCCATCAAGGACCTGCCTCGTCTTAGTCTATGACCCTTTACCATATCTATTGCTGCATGCAGCGGGTGATCCTGTCTGCGGCAACTCTCAGGTACCATTTGGCCTGAAGGACCCTATGCCTATCCGTCATTGTAAGTAGCGCCAGGATATGCCTCATGTAGATGATTGGTGTGTCCTTTGTGCACCCCAGTATTAACCGCATGGCAGCATTCTGTATGCGCTCCAACCTTTCAAGCTGGCTTTTTGATACTGTCAGCAGCCCCAAATCATACTCAATGACAGAAATTATTAACTGCTGAAAGAGCCTGTACAGCAGGGGTGGCCAACCTTTTCAGCAGGAGGGCCAAATTTCAGAAATAATATTTCCTGCCGGGCCACGCACCTAATTTTGTTTGTTTGTTAATTAAAGTAATCAAGCAAGCGTGCTACAGCTTCGACCACATCGTCGCTTCCCAGTTGGTTAGAGCGTGGTCAAACGCTTGCCTGGTTTAATGTTTAAAAAAAAAAAAAATAGGTAGATTTTTTTTGGGGGGGAAGAAAATAAAACATAACTGAGAATCAAACATATTTATTACACAATTTTAAAATATTTAAACGTGAGACATATGACTTTGTTTTGCAGAACTAAGTGCATCAAAATTGATATGATATGTTAATTTGACCTAGCTCCGCGGGCCGCAACATGACTCCCGGCGTGCCGCATGAGGCCAGAGGGCCTCGTTTTGGCCACCCCTGCTGTACAGCATCCTCTGATCTACCCCGGTTGCTGCCATAGCCCTCAATGCATTAAGTCCCCTACCAGCCTTCACCACCAAATTCTCCACATGATCCTTAAAAGACAAACACCTGTCAAAGGTGATACCCAAGTACTTCAATTTACTCTCTCGATTAAGAGGACATCCATTCAACATAATACCTGGGACGCCTGCCTTGATGATCCGGTTATCCAGGGCGTACCACACAACCGATGCCTTGTCTGGGTTTAAAATTGCCCCTACGTCCCTGCACCACTCCGTCACCTTGTCTACCGCCGCCTGTACGTCTTTCGCCAAACTGGCCCTGTCTCTGCCCTGTCTGAACACCAGCACATCATCTGCAAATTCAAGATTCTACCCACACCTGGTGTCTCAATAGCTGAGATTTTGCTGGTGTAGACATTAAAGAGCACCGGGGACAAGGCAGATCCCTGCGGCAACCCAGGTGTAATAGTTCAGGGGACAGAAGTCCAGGTACCCATGCGCAATGCAACCTTACGCTCATAAAGAACTGCTGCAACCCATCTAACAAGGCAAGGGCTGACCTCCATGTCCAACAGTGTGTGTGTTAACCGATCATACCTAACCCTGTTATACGCATCCTCCAGGTCAAGAGCCACCGCCACTGTCTCCTGTTTATCCTGGAAGCCCTCGTAGACATCAAATGCAAAAGTTGCAGCATTGGCCCAGGTGTCATTTCCAGGCCGGTAGCTCCCGAGTCCTTGGGGAAGCAGATTCCGACTTTCCAAATATTGCTGGAGCCTGCGTGCTACTATGAACAAACAGCTGATACTGAGAATTGTGGTGGAGTGAAAGTGGATGTGGTGGATGGCCAACTTCAGACTTCCGACAATTTAGACAAAGCGCCATGCGAATCCATCTATCCATCATGTGCCATGCCGGTAAGCGTGAGCGGTCATGTTCTGCCATCTCACCCGATCACTAGAGCCGTGGATCACCTCCGTGTTTCTGTCTCGACCATGTCACAAGGCCAAGCCATCCAGGTACTTGCTTCTAAGTCTACCCCTTGGTCTGTTCCCTCGATCTTGCCAGTTGTCACCAAGTTCTCCACACGAATCAGCATCACACATATGCTGCACGAAATTTGAGATATAAACTCACAATAGCTAACCTGAGGAAACATTTCTAGCAAGTTGCACTATTGGCTTATGTGAACAAAAAAACAAGGACAGCCGTATATAACACACATTTGCAACTATTGCTAGGTAGGGAGCTCACGTGAGATAATAGATTAATTAATCACTTCCTGTATTACGGGTTTTTTTTTTTTTTGTATTTAACATCAGTATAGTACAATGTGTGTAGAACTTATTATCTGCCGAAGTGGAGAAGATAGAGAGAGGCCAAGTATCTAGCGTAGTAATCTATATATATAAAATAGAATGTCCGTATGTCTGTATGTCTGTATGTCTTTATGCGTTCGTGAACGGTCCATCCGATTGAGATGAAATTTTCTACAAGTCTTCCTCTCATTCCTGTGCTGCCAACTGTCATAGTTTGTGAGTGTACAAACAGTTATTTACTTAATATTATTTAATATTTTAATTTGCATTATAATGTATATATAGCGAGGGGACATAACTTTTAATAGCATTGCTATGTATGTAAAATTGTTGCATATTTCTTAAATAGGTGGACCTTTTCGCTACAGTTATCTACAGGCATATACGTTATAATCCTACTCCTCCCCCTCCTCCTCACCCCTCCTCCCCCTCCTCCTCCTCCCCCTCCTCCTCCCCTCTTCCTCCTCCCCCTCTTCTCCCCTCCTCCTCCTCCCTCCTCCTCCACCTCTTCCTCCCACTTCTCCTCCCTCCTCCGCATCCCCCTCCCCCTCCTCCTCCCCCTCCTCCTCCCCTTCTCCTCCTCCCCTCCTCCTCCCCTCCTCCTCCTCCTCTCTTTCTCATCCCCCTTTTCCTCCCTCCTCCTCCTCCTCCTCCCCTCCTACCTTCCCCCTCCTCTGTAACAAAGCAGGAACTCACAAGACTGTGATTTAATATAGACAAAGTTTATTCATTTGATGACAAGTCAGCTCTTCTCCAGTCAAAGGCTTGATGTTAACTGCCCTGCCAACCCAATA
>JACEFZ010004996.1:42500-64877 GCA_014155875.1 Cepaea nemoralis | reverse complement strand
TCCCCCCTTTTACCTCAAAAAAACCCCCCGCAAGGGGGGAATACAAGAGGGAAATGTTTAAAAAGATAAGGTTTTGAGTTTTTTCCCCCTTCCTGTTTTTTTTCTTTTTTGTTTTAAATTCTGTGTTATAGTGTGGTAGATTTCCTTCTTGTAACGTCAGCTGGTGCGGTTTCCACTGTGCTTTTCAGTCTGTAAGTGACAGCTCCATGTGGCTCTGGGCGTAGCCCTTAGCAGGATTCGTGCTGGTAATGTCAAATGAAAATCTGCAGACACGGCGGAACAAGAAAGCTATAATAATATTAACAATAATTTATCCCTAGGAAGTTTCTTGCTATGGGTCTGTGATGTCAGAGAGCCATCACATTTTGTAGGCCTGAGTGCATGGAAGAATAGGTGACAGTCTTTCCCTCATTTAGCAGACAACGAGCCCTCGCCCGACCTTGCTCATGACATTATCAGCGCAGTTCCCTTTCAACATCGCTCACATACTGTCTAAGAAAGCCACAACTGAACAAATACAAAATATGAGGCTCTGCGGCGTACAGAAAGAAGATGAGGAGCCGCGGTGGTATACTGGTTAGTGCGCAGGCATGTCAAGACACTGATCAGGGTTCAATCCCCAGAAGTCGACGGATTAATTTTCTCGACCAGTGCGGCTATGGAATTGACCCAGCCTTGTGAAAATGACCACCATAATTTTATGGGAAATGCCTGTGGAGGAAAAGCGACGAGGAAGGGAACTGGTCATCTCACTTCATATGTCGTGGTGGCCAAGAATATGTGAAAGCCTAACGCCTCAGACCTGAACAGCAAGCAATAGCTGCTATGGGATTACCTGTAGTTTTACCCACAGAAGATGGTGGGTAGTCGGGGTTACCTGTAGTTTTACCACAGAAGATGGTGGGTAGTCGGGATACCTGTAGTTTTACCCACAGAAGATGGGGGTAGTCGGAAGTCACAGAGTTGAATTTACACCACAGAAGATGGTGGGTAGTCGGGATACCTGTAGTTTTACCCCCAGAAGATGGTGGTGTGGATACCTGTAGTTTTACCACAGAAGATGGGGGTAGTCGGGATTACCTGTAGTTTTACCCACAGAAGATGGTGGGTAGTCAGGGATTACCTGTAGTTTTACCCACAGAAGATGGTGGGTAGTCGGGATTACCTGTAGTTTTACCCACAGAAGATGGTGGGTAGTCGGGAAGTCACAGAGTTGAATTTACACACAGAAGATGGTGGGTAGTCGGGATTACCTGTAGTTTTACCCACAGAAGATGGTGGGTAGTCGGGATTACCTGTAGTTTTACCCACAGAAGATGGTGGGTAGTCGGGATTACCTGTAGTTTTACCCACAGAAGATGGTGGGTAGTCGGGATTACCTGTAGTTTTACCCACAGAAGATGGTGGGTAGTCGGGATTACCTGTAGTTTTACCCACAGAAGATGGTGGGTAGTCGGGAAGTCACAGAGTTGAATTTACACACAGAAGATGGTGGGTAGTCGGGATTACCTGTAGTTTTACCCACAGAAGATGGTGGGTAGTCGGGAAGTCACAGAGTTGAATTTACACACAGAAGATGGTGGGTAGTCGGGAAGTCACAGAGTTGAATTTACACACAGAAGATGGTGGGTAGTCGGGATTTCCTGTGTTTACCCAAAAAAGATGGTGGGTAGTCGGGAAGTCACAGAGTTGAATTTACACACAGAAGATGGTGGGTAGTCGGGAAGTCACAGAGTTGAATTTACACACAGAAGATGGTGGGTAGTCGGGAAGTCACAGAGTTGAATTTACACACAGAAGATGGTGGGTAGTCGGGAAGTCACAGAGTTGAATTTACACAAAGAAGATGGTGGGTAGTCGGGAAGTCACAGAGTTGAATTTACACACAGAAGATGGTGGGTAGTGGGGAAGTCACAGAGTTGAATTACACACAGAAGATGGTGGGTAGTCGGGAAGTCACAGAGTTGAATTTACCCACAGAAGATGGGGGGTAGTCCGGGAAGTCACAGAGTTGAATTTACACACAGAAGATGGTGGGTAGTCGGGAAGTCACAGAGTTGAATTTACCACAGAAGATGGTGGGTAGTCGGGAAGTCACAGAGTTGAATTTACCCACAGAAGATGGTGGGTAGTCGGGAAGTCACAGAGTTGAATTTACCCACAGAAGATGGTGGGTAGTCGGGAAGTCACAGAGTTGAATTTACCCACAGAAGATGGTGGGTAGTCGGGAAGTCACAGAGTTGAATTTACACACAGAAGATGGTGGGTAGTCGGGAAGTCACAGAGTTGAATTTACACACAGAAGATGGTGGGTAGTCGGGAAGTCACAGAGTTGAATTTACACACAGAAGATGGTGGGTAGTCGGGAAGTCACAGAGTTGAAGGCGGGGATTGGAACTAGAGGCTGCATTTGTGGGGGGGGGGGGGGGGAGAAACTGACGTCTGACTGGCTCGTGAAGCTGTAGGGTTAGAAGGGAAATAGATAAACGAAGGCAAGAAAGATTAAGAAAGAAAGAAAGAAAGAAAGAATAAAAGAGATAATGAAAGGAAGAAAAGAGAAGAACAACATTAACAAAAAGAAAGATGGCAATGAAGGAAGGAAGAAGGTAGAAAGAAAGAGGGGAAAGGAAGGGGTATAAATGAAAAAAAAAATAGAAAGGACAAAAGGAAGGGAAGCAGAAAACGAAGAAGATGGAAAGGGGGGGGGGGAGGGGCTAGGATGGGGATGAGCGTGAAGAAAGAAAGAAAGAAAGAAAGGTAGAAGCAGAAAAAGAATAACAAAAAGAAAGAAGGCAAAGAAGGAAGTAAGGATGAAAAAAAGAAGGAACGTAAATAATGGAAAATAAGAACAAGAAAGAAGAATAGAAATGAAAAAGAAAGGAAAGAAGAAGAAGATGAGGAGAACGGGATTGAGGAGAAAGAAAGAAAGAAAGAAAGAACAGCAAGAATAACCAAATCAAAGAAGGCAATAAGGAAAGAAGAAAGAAAGAAAAAAGAACTTAAATGAGAGAAAAAAGAAGAACACAGAAGGATAGGAAAAAGAAACGAAATAATAAGAAGAAGAGGAAGAGGAGAACGGGAATGAGGAGGAGGGTGAAATAAATAAATAACCAAATAAATATAGACAAACAGACAAACACAATCTATCATCTTCCCTGCAATTTCACTAGCGATTATTCTTATCTCGGCTGCATGTGAAGGAAGGACAAAGATGAACAGAAGGACAACATACATCCCTCCCCAGCCCTAGAACATCAGCTAGAGTCTGGCACAGAGCTGTCGTCCTTCCAGAATGTAGGACAGGACGCAACAACCAGAATTTATTTATAACAAAACAAAACAAAAACGTCTTAATGGAGCTGTCGGTAGCAAAGAACGATGAACAGGAAACTGAGACGCCATTATCTTTTGAACAGACAGGAAGTCTCCAGGGCGGAAGATGTTAAGCCGCCTGCCTTCCGCCATGAATGTTGTGGGTATGATTCCTGAGTACATCATTCGGTTCACGAGTGTAATTTTTTCGCAGACTCCTGGAGGTCGTCGCTGGAGCTACGGAGTTCGTGCTTTATGCGACGCATTCGGCAGGTCGCTCTACGGAAAGAGACTGAGCCATAAAGGATAACACCCGTTGTAATTAAGTCGATTCTCTTACCTTGTAAACCCTGTGTTTTTTTTCCCCCCCAGACAGATGAGCGCCCATCGTTCAGGAAACAACGGAAAACTGAATGTAAACTTATTTTCTAAATTACATCATCATCATCTTCCACTTTTGTCGTCAAGCGTAGTGGGTAGGAATAGTTGACATTCCAGCTCCCAATGGGAGGCACTGGATAGTGTCATTCCGTGTGACTGTATAATGTCTGCGATGTCGTCAATCCATTTTCTTCTCGGGCGGTCTCTTGCTCTCTTACACTATTGGTCTCCTATCAGATCTTCTTTGATGTTGCGCCAGAGCTGGCAGTCGATGGTGTTGCATTCTAACGAGATGGCCGAACCTTTGATCTTTGCCTTTAAGCATATGATGCACAAGGTGTTGATCAAACTGTTTGTCTGATAACATCATTTCTTATTCAGTCTCGAATAGTCAGCAGTTGTTCTAAAACATCTCACAGGTTTTGATTTTGCTTAAGTGTGATTTGGATAACGTCCAAGTTTTGACATTGGTAGAGCAGAGTTGTTGTGAATATGCTTTTTATTATCTGTCGTTTTGCGGACATGGGTAGAATGGGTGATGGTTGATATGTAATCGCACTTGCTTTTTGCCATCTGATTTCGATTTCTCTGTCTATTCTGCAGTCACATGTGATCATACTTCCTAGATATTTAAATTCTTTAACTTGTTTCAAAGGTGTGCTACTATCAATATATTTAGCTCACCAGGAGATCTGCTGTCTTGCATTACTTCAGTTTTGGTTGTATTTATGTTCATATTGTTTCTACTGCGTGTTGAACTCAGCACATTTATATGATTTTGCAGTCTGCCCTCGTCGCTATAAAACAGGCACTGATACCCTGCACATGAAATATTATCTACTAGCTGACCCGGCCCGGCTTCGCCCAGTCCCTGGTGGGGAGCATCTCATTTAATTCATATAAGTAGTCATATAAGTTCTTGTTCCCGTTACCGACTATCTGTCTGTCTGTCTGTCTGTCTGTCTGTCTGTCTGTCTGTGTCTGTCTGTCTGTCTGTTTGTCTATCTATCTATCTCTGTCTGTCTGTCTGTCTGTCTGTGTAATAGACCCATCCCTCTGTCTCTCCCTCCGTCTATCCCTCCCTCCCTCCCTCCTTGTCTGTTTATCTATCTATCTATCTATCTATCTATCTATCTATCTATCTATCTATCTATCTATCTATCGGTCTTTCTGTCTGTCTGTCTGTCTGTCTGTCTGTCTGTCTGTCTGTCTGTCTGTCTGTCTGTCTGTCTGCCTGACCCGGCCCGGGTTCGCCCCGTCACTGGTGTGGAGCATCTCATTTAATTCTGAATAGGTAAGAATCCGCTCTGCCTTCAAAATGTTGACGTGAAGATTTTCTTTCCTGCAGCTGCTTCTGTATTTGTTCATCAGTAAGCTCCATTTTTAGCCGCTTGACCACCCATCTGACTGTGTTTGAATCAGTGTTTCTGATTCTGGTGTCTTGGTCCTCCTTCCTCTCACAAGTTTTTGTGTTCGTCTGTGGGTAGTCGTCGCTCTTCTTATTGGTAGTTTCATTGACTGTAGGTTCAGATACTTTATTACAGCTTGCATGCAGACTCTCCAAAGGCAGGTTCGCTCTTCTTGATAGTCTGGTCGGTTTTTCTCACTATGCATCTTGGAAGCTGCTTGTTTCTTTGTGCTATTACGACGTGCCATTTTCCCCCCGTATCAGGCTGCTTGAAATGTGTAAGGTGTCTTGGCTTGATAGCGCTGAGAAGTGCTGTCAAGCGAATCGTGCCGATATGATAGCGGAAAACATTAAAGATGCGATGATATTGTTCAACATCTTTAAGATAACTTCTTAAGCATAGAAAGATGAGTTACAATGTTATGCATTATGCATTATTTTTATGTAAACTTTGAAATTGCCTTAAAGATTGTATCATTATTTATTATAACTCATATGCCGGTACATAACTATAGACAAAGAGTTTATAAATCTTTGAAAACGATACAACAATATGACTATAAGTTATACAACAATGTTATTAAAAGTTATGCCCCTTGAAATAACTTTTTCTAGAGTTAAGTCCCTTAGCTATATATAAATTTTAATGAAAAATGAAAAATGAAATAATACTGAGTAAGCAGGCGATTTCACACTAAAAAAATATCACAGTTGGCAGCTCTGGAACGAAAGGAAGACGTGTAGAAAATTTCATCTCAATCGGATGGGCCGTTAGCGAAAAAATAAAGGACATACATATTTACATACATACACTTTGTTTTATATATATAGATTACTAGCTGACCCGGCCCGGCTTCGCCCAGTCCCTGGTGGGGAGCATCTCATTTAATTCATATAAGTAGTCATATAAGTTCTCGTTCCCGTTACCGACTATCTGTCTGTCTGTCTGTCTGTCTGTCTGTCTGTCTGTCTGTCTGTCTGTCTGTCTGTCTGTCTGTCTGTCTGTCTGTCTGTGTCTGTCTGTCTGTCTGTCTGTTTGTCTATCTATCTATCCCTGTCTGTCTGTCTGTATGTCTGTCTGTATGTCTGTCTAATAGACCCATCCCTCTGTCTCTCCCTCCGTCTATCCCTCCCTCCCTCCCTGTCTGTTTGTCTATCTATCTATCTATCTATCTATCTATCTATCTATCTATCTATCTATCTATCTATCTATCTATCTATCTATCTATCTATATGTCTGTCTGTCTGTCTGTCTGTCTGTCTGTCTGCCTGCCTGCCTGACCCGGCCCAGCTTCGCCCAGTCCCTGGTGGGGAGCATCTCATTTAATTCATATAAGTAGTCATATAAGTTCTCGTTCCCGTTACCGACTATCTGTCTGTCTGTCTGTCTGTCTGTCTGTCTGTCTGTCTGTCTGTGTCTGTCAGTCTGTTTGTCTATCTATCTATCTATCTATCTCTGTCTGTCTGTCTGTCTGTCTGTCTGTCTGTCTGTCTGTCTGTCTGTCTGTCTGTCTGTCTGTCTAATAGACCCATCCCTCTGTCTCTCCCTCCGTCTATCACTCCCTCCCTCCCTGTCTGTTTATCTATCTATCTATCTATCTATCTATCTATCTATCTATCTATCTATCTATCTATCTATCTATCTATCTATCTATCTATCTATCTATCTATCTATCTATCTATCTATCTGTCTGTCTGTCTGTCTGTCTGTCTGTCTGTCTGACCCGGCCCGGGTTCGCCCAGTCACTGGTGTGGAGCATCTCATTTAATTCTGAGTAGGTAAGAATCCGCTCTGCCTTCAAAATGTTGACGTGAAGATTTTCTTCCTGCAGCTGCTTCTGTATTTGTTCATCAGTAAGCTCCATTTTTAGCCGCTTGACCACCCATCTGACTGTGTTTGAATCAGTGTTTCTGATTCTGGTGTCTTGGTCCTCCTTCCTCTCACAAGTTTTTGTGTTCGTCTGTGGGTAGTCGTCGCTCTTCTTATTGGTAGTTTCATTGACTGTAGGTTCAGATACTTTATTACAGCTTGCATGCAGACTCTCCAAAGGCAGGTTCGTCTTCTTGATAGTCTGGTCGGTTTTCTCACTATGCATCTTGGAAGCTGCTTGTTTCTTTGTGCTATTACGACGTGCCATTCCCCCCCCCCCCCGTATCAGGCTGCTTGAAATGTGTAAGGCGTCTTGGCTTGATAGCGCTGAGAAGTGCTGTCAAGCGAATCGTGCCGATATGATAGCGGAAAACATTAAAGATGCGATGATATTGTTCAACATCTTTAAGATAATTTCTTAAGCATAGAAAGATGAGTTACAATGTTATGCATTATGCATTATTTTTATGTAAACTTTGAAATTGCCTTAAAGATTGTATCATTATTTATTATAACTCATATGCCGGTATATAACTATAGACAAAGAGTTTATAAATCTTTGAAAACGATACAACAATATGACTATAAGTTATACAACAATGTTATTAAAAGTTATGCCCCTTGAAATAACTTTTTCTAGAGTTAAGTCCCTTAGCTATATATAAATTTTAATGAAACATGAAAAATGAAATAATACTGAGTAAGCAGGCGATTTCACACTAAAAAAATATCACAGTTGGCAGCTCTGGAATGAAAGGAAGACGTGTAGAAAATTTCATCTCAATCGGATGGGCCGTTAGTGAAAAAATAAAGGACATACATATTTACATACATACACTTTGTTTTATATATATATATTATGGGTGTATCTATTGCTTCATCAAAAGTAAAGTTTTAAATTTTCTGAGTCTGTTCTGTCAAGACTTGCTTTTTTGATGTTCCGTCAATGTAGATATTAAATAGCGGGGTCAGGGGGAAGAGCTACATATTATTGTCTCACTCCTGTATGATGTTAGGGAGATTGGCCGACATTTTTGTTTTTGTTCGCTTTGAACTTAAGCGTAGTCAATACACACACTACTACTTCTATTCCACTGGACTGATTTCTGTGTGTGGATTAACTTCCCCTATTACCAGTGTCCCCCGCCTTCAGGCGAACATACTCCGACTTCCGAGGTACTTGTAATTGTCATCCCAAAGTCAAGGACAAGAAGTCAACATTTAAGTCCAACTGACTGGTATGGGGGTAGAACCCGCTACCCCGGCATAATCATACAGGAAATGTAAGCCAGCGATCTTATCCATTCGGCCACGCTCACCACATTTCCCGAAGTATAATGCTAGTGAGATTGTGGCTGATATGATTCTATCGAGTGTGAGGCTTTGTTCTGTTTTTGTGCTGGTTGTTGTTCAGGTGGTATTGTAGCTTTCACCCTATTGTTTGGGTATATTTCCAACGCACCATTGTTTGTCATAAAGTTCTGTAATCGCTTCAACCGGTTTGTTGGGTTCTGCTATCAGGATGGTATAATGTATTATATATGAGCTCCTGCTCTGGATTGTTCGGTGATTCCCATTGTTGCCTGACTGGTCGTCTTGTCTATGTTCATATCTCTTTACTAGTCAAACAAACATACAAAGCCTCTTCATTAGCCATTGCTTAGTTGTCAGAACGCATAATGTCAGAGCTGATTTATCTGCTTTTACTTCTAGCGAGTGTACTCAGTGGCGTAGTTAGACAAGGGACACCCGGGCTACTGCTGCATCTGTGCCTTATTTTGAAAAGTGGCGCCTAGTTCGCTTGTGTGATAAAAGTTGTCCTATGCGTTCATACAGAGTTACAACATTACCTCTTAGTTAGTTATTCGCGGTTCTAACTACACGGCAACGGGTCGTCTCCATTATGCTCCGTTCCTGTGCCAGTGAATATCACACAACATTCTCATCACTGCCCCATGTGAAAAGTGGAACAGACAGGAGTTTCGGCAAGTCAACAGCCCGCACAGGTACACCGTGCATTATGACGGCGCCAGAACGCCAACACAAAAGTCCTCCAAGAAAAATATAGTTTAGCGTCGATGGAATCGAAGTCACTAGAAAGACTTCATTGACCCAGGTTTTATCCCACATGGCTCGGCCTCTTTCCGCAGGGCGACCCGCCGAAAGCGCCACACAAAGCACGAACTCCGTAGCTCCAGTGACGACTCCCAGGAATCTCCTGAAAAATGCACTCGTGAACCGAAAGGCAAACCAGTCAATTCAGCGACTGCCGGTCGCCATTGTTCCAAACATGCAGTTCACGCTACAAACAACAGCGGACAGATGAAAAAGCATTCCACACGAATTTCACATCTCACAGTGTCGCGCCACGCACTCACTCAGTAGTACGACGACGGAACCATGCATTTCAAGTCCAACATGAGGAAAATGCGAATGCAAATTGTAGCCACAAGCATAAACAATCCAGAGGCTTTAACGGTTCGATATCTATCCGCCATGTTGGGGACCGGAAGTCCCTCGACATTACCTCTTATGGACAGCAATCTCTTTCAAATTAATTTCTGAAATGTGACTGATGTGGTAACAGGATTATAAATGAAGCTGCGATGGGCTCTAATTATAACTTCGCTTATGAGGTTGAAGGGGGGTTTTTCATGGAAAAATTACCGACCGACAGACAGTTCTCGTACACTTGAAGCTATATGCTCGTTTCCCCTGGCTTTCGAACTTCGACATGCCTCTGCATGCATTGACAAATTATGATACAATTTAAAACAAATGTGTTAGTTTAAAAATCGATAATATAAGTTAGTCTCATCTTATCTCATCCCATCTTATCTTGTTGCTCTTGTACCTTGTGATGTCGAGGTGAAGCACAAACAGCGGGAGAGTGACCGTTTATAGGTTTCATATATTGTGATTCTCATGGATTCTATTATTCCCTCTGTCCATCGTTTACACTGGCGGCTTCTTTGGGGGGTACGGGGTGTCAGGCATTGGTAGCACCTTTGGTAAGGATGGCTCTCATGTCCTTTCAGGACCCATCCCCCACTGGTCCAAGTCTGACACCCAGCTCGTGCCTGTGGCTCCTAGTAGCTGTCAGCATGCGACAGCGGCCACCCCCCGGGCAACAGCTGTGAGAGGCTGGCTAAACCAGGCATGGGTATCCGATTTGGTGTCAAACCAAGAGGTAAACTAGGGTATGCCTACCCAGCATGTGAAGACAGGATTCGGCAGACTGCGCGGAAGAAATCATTCCTGATTCAACGGGCAAGACGGCGTTTACCTGCAAAGCGTTGTGGAACGTAATGAGCACGGCAAGGCACGTAGAGCGCCCTGGTCATCCACTGCACCTGTATTCGTCTCCAATCGTCTCGACTTGTCTTGCCACTGGACTCAGATGGACTCAGGCGAGAGAGTGAGGTCGACGAATTGCGCAACTCTTCCTCACTTTAATCCAAGTCATCGCGCAAGTCATTCTTCATCCAACGTCACATATCACCTGCACAATGTATTAACATCTGTTCCCAAAGGAGACAAACTTATACTCCTTGGGGATTTCAATGCCAGAGTAGGCACGGACACCACCTCTTGGAGTGGCATTATTGGAAAGCATGGAGTCGGAAATTGTAACAGCAATGGACTCCGCCTCCTTCAGACATGTGCCGAACATGATCTCCTGATTACGAACACAATTTTCCGTCTCCCCATGAGAAATAGGACATCCTGAATGCACCCTCGCTCGAAACACTGGCACCTCATTGACTATGTCATCGTCAGGAGGAGTGACAGACAAGACGTTCGAGTGACAAAATCCATGTGTGGTGCCGAATGTTGGACAGACCATCGTCTCATTGTCTCGAAATGAACATCCACATAAGGCCACCACGGCGTCCTCAAGGGGCAAAAATGCAAACAAAGCTAAATGTCACCCGCCTAAACAGCAAGAAAATGCAGCAGTCGTTTGAAAATATGCTGGAAGACCGCCTCAAGCCCAATGCTGAAGCTAAACAGGATACAGAAACAGAATGGAGAGCCCTAAAGGACACGATTTACAACACTGCTATGGAAATCCTGGGTCCAGCCCCCCGAAAGCATAAAGACTGGTTTGATGAAAATTCCGAAGACATCAACCAATTGCTGGCCGAGAAACATCTTCTCCTCAAGGCACATTTGAATGACCCAAAGTCAACATCAAAAAAAGATGCTTTCAAGAACATTCAGAGAGTAGTGCAGCAGAAACTTCGGCACATGCGGGACTCCTGGCTGAGCAGCAAAGCTGATGAAATTCAGGGCTTTGCTGACAGACACGATATGAAAAACTTCTACGACTCACTGAAAGCGGTCTATGGTCCTTCATCACCAGGCATAGTTCCCCTCCTCAGTGCAGACGGGGGAACATTGGTCACCGATAAGAAAGAAATCCTCCAACGCTGGGCAGAGCATTTCAGCAAAATCTTAAATGCAACTTCCTTCTTCGATGATGAAACCATCAATTGCCTTCCTCAAGTTCCCACCAATGAGACTCTTGATGACCTGCCAACCATAGTGGAAATAAACAAAGCCATCCAGCAACTCTCCAGCGGCAAGGCACCTGGTCCTGACTCCATCCCAGCAGAGATATACAAGGCAGGTGGGCCGGTCCTAACAGAGCAGCTTCACCAAGTCTTCACAAACATATGGACGAACGAGACCATGCCACAAGATTTTAAGGACGCGTCAATAGTCCACCTTTACAAACGTAAAGGAAACCGCCAATCCTGTGACAACCACCGAGGCATCTCCTTGCTTTCAATTGCAGGGAAGATACTCGCCAGAATTCTTCTCAATCGCCTCACAGCGCATCTCGATCAAGGTCTTCTTCCTGAGAGTCAATGTGGCTTCAGAAAAGAACGTGGAACTGTTGACATGATTTTCGCTGCAAGGCAGCTGCAAGAGAAATGTCAGGAACAGAACTGCGAAATGTTCTCCACTTTCATTGACCTTACCAAGGCTTTTGATACAGTCAGCAGAGAAGGACTGTGGAAGATTATGGCAAAATATGGCTGTCCACGAAAGTTTGTCCAAATAGTGCGGCTATTTCATGACGGCATGCAGGCAAGAGTACAGGAAAATGGTGAGCTGTCTGAACCCTTTCCTGTTACAAATGGAGTGAAGCAAGGATGTGTCCTGGCACCAACATTGTTCAGCCTCATGTTTTCAGCCATGTTGATGAATGCCTTCGAGAACGACGACATTGGAATAGACATCAACTACCGTATGGATGGAAAGTTATTCAATCTCAGAAGGCTGAAAGCTAAAACCAAAATTGACAGCGGCACCGTCAGAGAGCTCCTGTTTGCTGATGATTGCGCTCTATACGCCAACTCAGAGGCGGACATGCAACATAATGTTTCAGCTTTCTCACATGCCTGTGCCAACTTTGGGCTCAATATCAACTTGGAGAAGACTGTAGTTATGTACCAGCCAGCTCCAGGGAATAATCACACTTTGCCGAATATCAAAGTGAATGATCATAGACTAAGTGTTGTGGACAAATTTACCTATCTTGGCAGCACCCTGTCACAAGCTGCCACAATCGATGACGAAGTGAATGCAAGAATCTCCAAGGCCAGTGCAGCCTTTGGCAGACTGTACAAGAATGTATGGGACAGAACTGGAATAAGCCTGCAAACAAAGCTAAAAGTCTACAAAGCAGTTGTATTATCCACACTGCTATATGCTTGTGAAACCTGGACTGTTTATCAGCGACACGCTAGGAAATTAAACCACTTCCACACAGTCTGCCTAAGGAAGCTACTGAAGATTAAATGGCAAGACAAGATTCCAGACACTGAAGTCCTAGAAAGAGCATCCATGCCCAGTATCCACACTCTACTGATGAAGAATCAGATTCGCTGGGCTGGTCACTTGACTCGCATGCCAGATCACAGGCTCCCTAAACGAATTTTTTACAGCGAACTGCGTTGTGGTAAACGCTCCCAAGGTGGCCAAGGAAACGTTTTAAAGACACTCTGAAAATTTCACTGAATGCTTTTGGAATTCATCATGACACATGGGAGGCTGCAGCCAGAGACCGAAATTCGTGGCGTGCATCATTGCGCAAAGGTGCAGTCATATGTGAGGCAACCAGGACTGCAAGAGCTGTGAAGAAAAGGCAGGACAGAAAAACCACTGCAGGAAATCCTCTTCCAGAGACGTCAAGCATTCTTTGTCCACATTGTCAAAGAACATTTCGAGCCAAAATAGGCCTTATCAGCCATCTTAGAACCCACGGCTCCACATCTTCAACCCCACTGGATGAAATGAATGGTCATCATCATTCTTGATGGACAAACAACAACAACATATTGTGATTCTCATGGATTCTATTATTCCCTCTGTCCATCGTTTACACTGGCGGCTTCTTCTGTTTCCGTTTAGTCTGTACATCGTTGCTTGTTGTGGTATACTGTCAATAGGTAGCCTAGTTATGTTGCACAAGGATAAGGTTTGTACGCTCAGCGCCTCCGCACGAAGCCGTTGGCACTATGTGGGTTGTTAGGTTTGGTGACAACATTCAGTGACCAACATTCAGTGCTACTAGAAATCAGGGATAACAGTCTACTGTTTCTATATAGATATATATATATATATATATATATATATATATATATATATATATATATATATATATATATATATATATATAGCGTGTGTGTGTGTGTGTGTGTGTGTGTGTGTGTGTGTGTCTGTCTGTCTGTCTGTGTAACGTTTACTACAATGCAAC
Source organism: Cepaea nemoralis (assembly GCA_014155875.1). Classification (NCBI taxonomy): domain Eukaryota; kingdom Metazoa; phylum Mollusca; class Gastropoda; order Stylommatophora; family Helicidae; genus Cepaea; species Cepaea nemoralis. The sequence continues at coordinate 51,137 of JACEFZ010004996.1, read as the reverse complement.
ATTACTATAATATGTTTTAGTTGCATTTTTTGGACCAAGAATTCTGTAGAACAAAACAGTTTTAGCTAACATGCCCACTAGACCAATTTCTGATAAGTGCGCCGTGGGCAAAATGAGTTTATATGTCGCGTTAATAAATATTTCATTCACTGCCGCTTTCACGTCGGGACATAAGTTAACGTCGTCATGTTAACCTTTTCTGAGTTCACAATATTACTAACACAATGTGGCATTTTATATCAATGTATTCTGATGAGTTGCTCTAAATAATGCATGACTGTCAAAGGTAGAAACACCCAAGTGGTGATGTTGCATTTAATGGGGTGGTAGAGTGCAGACAGACATGAGATAATGTTTTCCCGTAGTGAATTATTTGAATAATGAAGACACAAACCATAGATTGTACGATTTATTGCCTGGAACATTTTTTGTTTGTATCTTCGTTATTCAAAGACATGAGATAAGCAGACAAACATAGAGATTGACCTACAGACAGATTGACTGATAGGTTATGAGTAGATAGACAGGTAGACAGGCAGATTGACTGATAGAATATCAGTACACTCATAGATAGACAGGACATGCGAAGACAGATGGACAGACAGGTAGACAGACTGACAAGACATACGCAGAAAGACAGTCATGCAGATTGACTGAGAGGTCACACGCATACTGACTGACAGGATATGCGCAGACAGACGGCAGGCAGGTAGAAAAACAAACAGATAGCCATAAAAGCAGACGCACATCCACAGTCAGACTAACAGTCAGACACACAGACAGACAGACAGACATGACGAACAAAAGAACTTCATGTTCACATGATCACATACCAGGCATGCAGGCTCGTCTTACATTCAACCATTCCAACAACTCATTTCTCAGACAACAATTATCTATTCCATATCCGACGTAATAAATTAATGTAACAGTAAACAATTTTTAAAAAGCAGCAGATAGAACATACACACATAGTCAGAACCATTCATCTATCATGTGCAATGCCGGTAAGCGTGGGCGGTCATGTTCTGCCATCTCACTCGATCACCAGAGTCGTGGATCAGCTCCATGCTCCTGTCTCGACCATGCCATGGGGCCAATCCATCCAGGTATTTACTTCTCGGTCTTCCCCTAGGTCTCTTCCCTTCGATCTTACCAGTTGTCACCAAGTTCTCCAAGTAATTTCTTCTCATAACATGCCCAAACAATTTTGACTGTCTACGTCTATTGTCTCTAATCAGTTTACGATCTTCATTTGTTTCTTGAAGGACTTGTTCATTGGTCTTTCTGTCCGTCCAGATATTCTTAGCATTGTCCTCAGAAACCACATTTTCACAGCCATCAGCTGTTTTTCAGAACACAGACACACAAATAGGCATATCATACACATATAGTCAGATCAAGAGATAAACACACAGACAGAATATAAACACATGCTGGCACCTTGCCGTCTCGACGTATGGTAGTTAACATTGTGCTTCAAAATGCTCACTACGAGTATGCTAGCTACAACCCGTGGCGGTAGCGAATGTGACTGCACAGACCAACTCGCGCAGTGAATGTTTGCCCACAATGGTTGCATGTGAAATGATCATTTCCGTTATCATGCACCATCTGTCGTCTCACACGCTGACCGTATGACTTGTCTGCAATCATTTTCTTCTTTGTTTTTATTCCATTCCCGATCTTTGCCGCCAGTGCAATATCAATGCTTATACCGAGATCTTTTTAAAAAATGTTGCATATCCCTTACATGACGTTGCAGTCAACACTAGCATGTTTCAGCTGCTGTTAATGTACTAGGCTAGGCAAGGTTTTATTTTCAGTAGTGTGCCTTTGCTTTCTGAACGACCTGCTCACGTAACCCCGTAAGTTACCAGCGCGGCGCGAACCGCTGCCGATTTTCACATCCCCACGTGGATATACGAGATTACGAACAATGTCGTTAACACCCAGGCCAGGGAGACCGGCACAAAGAGATCTTTTACTCACCTGTAATTCACGTAAAAAAGATGCATTTTTGACATTCTACCATTATCCATCCGCCTTATATGTTTTATCCATCTAAGTTTACGAGGAGGAATGAGTATGAGAAAAAAAAAAAACCACCACACAACTCGATCTTTCCAATACTTCAGTATTGACTATCTTATCTTGTCAATTAATACCAAGTATTATTCGAGGACACCGCATATGAAAGCTATTTAAACGTTTCTCTTGATGTGAGTGCGTTGACCAGGCTTCAGCAGACACCGCATATGAAAGCTATTTAAACGTTTCTCTTGATGTGAGTGCGTTGACCAGGCTTCAGCAGACACCGCATATGAAAGCTATTTAAACGCTTCTCTTGATGTGAGTGCGTTGACCAGGCTTCAGCAGACACCGCATATGAAAGCTATTTAAACGTTTCTCTTGATGTGAGTGCGTTGACCAGGCTTCAGCAGACACCGCATATGAAAGCTATTTAAACGTTTCTCTTGATGTGAGTGCGTTGACCAGGCTTCAGCAGACACCGCATATGAAAGCTATTTAAACGTTTCTCTTGATGTGAGTGCGTTGACCAGGCTTCAGCAGACACCGCATATGAAAGCTATTTAAACGTTTCTCTTGATGTGAGTGCGTTGACCAGGCTTCACTGCGATAAAGAAGAGTACTAAGGAAACACGGAGGTAAGACAAACACATACCGGTATACAGGACACACATATATTCTCAGTCACCATGTCATAACATCATCATCATCAAGTGCCACGAACGTTATGAGGAGATATAAACTTATCATCACGGCACACGATTATGAAGATAGTAATGAGATCCTATGACGCGTGGTGCCGGAAAGATGTGAAGGAATAATACAAATTGTCACACGTTCCTGTAATTTTTCTTGGCATACGTGAAATATGAATGAAACTATGAATGATTATGAGGCAGCAGGGATGTGGTTTCTGAGTCGAATGGTGCAAATGTCTTGGACGGTCAGAGTAGATACCAACGAATGTCTTGGACGGTCAGAGTAGATACCAACGAATGTCTTGAACGGTCAGAGTGGATATCAATGAATGTCTTGGACAGTCAGAGTAGCTACCAACGAATGTCTTGGACGGTCAGAGCAGATACCAACAAATGTCTTGTACGGTAAGTGTAGACACCAACGAATTCCTGGAAGAGGATTATGAAAGAAGAACATTAACTGATTCAGTGTCGAAGGATAATTTATCGCCAAATGTGACCTCATATTTGGACAAAAGGATGATATATCGCCATAGTAGTGTCGTCGTGTTATTTGTCTTGTTTCGTGGTGTTTTCCTCAAATTCAATGCCCAGTGAACAGAAATTTACAAATAATACTTGTTCATTCAGTTGTGTGCTATGTTTATTCCAAACTTACAGTTTGTTTGACACTTAATCAGTTAAGCACAAATATAAGAAAGAGACAAGACGTTTTTGTTTGTGGGCATAACATGAGAAGAAGGACATCGGAGAACATCGTGACGACCGCAGAGATCAACGGTAAACGAGGCAGAGAGGCTGCTTGATGCTCTAATATGGTGGCGTGCTGGAATGTCATCAATAGAACCGATCCAGAATACCAAGGACTGAAATCTGTGGAGAGTCATGAACGCCTACACCGATTGACAAGGATGATGATAATCATCACGAACATGGGTACCAGAAAATATATTGGAAAGTACAGGCGTGCGATGTGATACTGACCACATGACCTGCTGAATGCCCTGTGGTCTATACAACCATGGGTCCAGAACCAAGTGATCACAGACGCTCGCTTTAAGGTTTAATTTTTTTTTCTTTGCCCCATGAATTCCAGACAAAGAGCTTTCTAGTTTCACCATTCCCAGGTTTTCTCCATGTACCGGTATGTACACCAGCTGTGTAGCAATGAGATACCTCCTTGACTTCCCGACAATGGAACACAGGATCAAGATCTGGAGAGCTCGTGCATACTTAAAAATAAGTGCAGATGAGCAGCACCCTCTGCATGACGCTGTATTCAGAGAAAAGGGTGACAGGCTAAAGAGGGGCAAATCATGGATGGGTCGGGCGGAAGATGTCGTCGGACAGGTCTGCAGTCTTACCAGTATCAACCCCGGCAAGGAATGGGTGCCGGTGCCTCCAGCTTTTAAGTGTACCTTCTCCTGCATTATCACACTCGACAGACGGTGCAGAGAGCAGAACCCTGCCGCTGTCAATGCAGAGGTTAACGCGCTCATCTATGATCACTCAGATAGCCCCGAAGTGCTCATCTATACAGATGGATCTGTTGTAAAGCAGCAGAGAAGTGCGTGGGCATTTACAGCCCGTTCAGCGGGCCGAACCGTTCAAGAATCCAGTGGTGCCCACTCTATGACCACGAGCAGCATGACGATGGAGGTGATGGCAGTTACACAGGCTTTCATATGGCTGGAATCACAGCATTATACCAACGTGTGTGTACTAAGTGATTCAATGAGCATGATTCAGAAGGTCGAAGCTGGATCTGTACGTAGACAGTGGACTGAGTCGCTGCGGAAGTCTGTTGTCCGCAAAGTCACCTTCATCTTCGTCCCGGGACATGCGGGAGTCGAGGGAAATGAACGAGCTGATAAATTGGCTGGCTCTGCACCCCCTGTAGATGGCCAGCCCATGGATCGTGCCGATGTCATTAACGCCCTTAAAGATATGGCGAGAACAGAGGATTTTGACGCCAGTGATTCCACATCGCTTTCCAGGATGAAAGACCTGGGAGTAAGAATCGGCACAGCCAGACGCGAGAGGTACATCGGGAAAACAAAGCGCCTCGTCAACCAACACAGAACTGGCACTATTAGCCACCGGACGCTGATGCATATGCTGGGGGGAGGATCTGAGCACCTATGGACATGTCCGGAGTGCAACGAAGATACCCCAACTGATAAACTGATAAACTGATAAACTCCATGTATGTCCTACCCAGTACTGGCGTGTGTGCTCCACATCTTGGCTCATTTGTACTTGTCCAGGTCTCTCCATCAGCTCCACGTGATTCTTTGATACCATTTTATTCCTTCTATTTTTCTAAAATGTAGTTGCATATCCTTCATATGACGTAGCAGTCAACCCCAGCATTTTAGCTGTTTGTGATTCCTGGCCAAGTTTTACGTTAAATAGTTTGCCATTTCTTTCCGAACGACCGGCTCCTATACTTTTTTTTCGAAAAAAAAAACCCAGCACCGCTGTGTTTCGAACCCGGGTATACGGGATTACGAATCGAGTCCGTAACCCCTCCGTTAAGAAGACGGTATTCTCTACCCAGGCATTAATTAGGGCATTATGGCGGATTTTAAAAACTTACCTGGGGTCTCAGTTTGACCCAACCTAAAATCGGTACCAATACTGACCATATCACCCACCAAGCGCCGATCGGTCTGTCACAAAGTGAAACCTTGCGTTTACCCAGTTGATTATTATAGAGGCTTTCTGATGAGACGGACTACCTGCCAGCGACAACTATTTTGACTAACAGTATAAACAAATCGGATGTCAAAATCCCAGGACAATATTTGTAGCTGTACGTGTACATCTGGTCGACGGATTGGGAGCGCTCGGTGGTGAGTGAGACAAATCCCGGCATCGCTTTGACAGTTTGTCAACATTTGAATACAGATGGAACCCGTGGGATCATGGTGGCAATCGGATGTCGGCCATCACATGTCGGGCAAAATTAACAGCTGCAGATGTATATCGGAAGTGGGTGAGCGGAATCATACTTCGCTTTGACAGTTTATAAACAGGTTGGATTGAGAGCGGAAGTACTCAGCTCGGAAGAAAACAGTCCATCTGTCATATAGTTTCCGGACATCACGCAGATTGGCAGATTGCTATTGACAACTGTTGTTGGGGTCATACAGTAACTCGTTAGTTTGTTGGGGGAGTCAAAACAAGTGATGACAACTTTGACAGTGACTAAGCCAGGGAAAATGGATTCTTGACAATGGATGATATGTCCAAATAACACCTGGGTGGACCGGAAGAATACCGTCACGTGACCAATTTTAGGTTTTGCCAAAAACCATGATTGGAGATGGGGAGTTGACCAAAACCGTGGATTATGATGGACGTGTTTGTGGGAGAGCTCTACAGTGTTAGATTAATTTAATATTAACTAGCATGTGTCGTTATAGCAAAGTGTAGTAGCCATCCCGGAATGAGGCGGTTTTGCATAAGGTAGTCAATATATTATAATTAGTTCTAATTAATATAGGCTGTAGCCTTGTTAAAACTAAAGTGTGATGATTAGCACTGTTAGTGGAAAACTAGCTAGAGTAGGGAAGTGATACTTGGCTCTGTTAGTTGAAAATAGATTAGTGAAGTGTTGATAAGCTTTACTAGTTGAGAATTGAGTAATGAGGGATAATTGGGATATTCCCGTAGGTGTCCCTGGTGGGCGGGGTTCCGCATTCTGTTTGTTGATTTTTTTTTTCTTGTCTTGGCCTGATGATAACCTATGTGTTCAGTCATCTGTCCCTGACAGTTTAGGTTCACTGTATTTTCTGAGCGAGGCCGATGGCCACGATCATCTAATAGAGATCAGTGACGGGGAGGCTATCACCAGTTGTATGCTTTATTTTACAGGTTCCTCTGGTTGGAATGAAGAACCCGGAACCACTAAAAATCCGATTCCGGATAAATTATGATGTAGAGAGATGGGCCAGCAACTTTCGCAACGGAAGAAGTTAATACACATTTCTCGGTGGAGCCTAATGGTATATGTATCCTACATGAGTGAATACCAATCGTTAACACACCTGAAGTGATGGAGGTTCAGCCCATGTGGAACTAGATCAGTAGGAACTGATGTTCACATTAGATGAAACCAAACATTGAAGTGTAGTTGTTCCACGTATCAAGGAAATCAGAACTTTCTGACTGTATCTAGTGAATAAAGCAAGCCATTTTTTTTCTAGATACATTGACTGTTTAAGAGTGAAAATACAGAACTAATAGGAACCGTTGTGTTAGGAACAATAATAGTATTTTTCACGGATTATATATTTACATGGGATTCAGATCTCATGGTCATCAGAGCTCCTGGAGGAGGACATGTCTGGAGAGAAGGATACGACTTCAGGTGAGGTCTATTGTACTGACTCGTGTGATGTCGTGTAATCCTTGCCATGATGTGTGCACTATGATCCTGAACTTTGAAGGCTGACATATACATTTATGTTATAATACACGACACACATTTTCTTCGCATACACGTCTCATATACGTTACACTTTTTCTTTTAATAAATTAATCTTTATTAATTTTTAGAAGCAAGAGTTGTTGAGTATGTTGCGTTGGGGAAGTATGAGAGGGGGCATAGTACGACAGTGAGAGAGTGATAGGAAAAGGTGTCCATGGGCTGATGGAGTGTGTTGGACGGAAGCGGGTGGATTCTCCAGGATATTGATAAAGGAAAAAAAAAATATTATAATGTGGGTGTTGACTCTCCTCACTCCAGGGACGACACTTTAAAGGAGGACACGACACGGTCTTTAACAATATGGGTTTAGCACCGTGTGCTCAACGAGAATAAAGGCAAATAAGATTGTCCTATACCTAAACTTAAAAACAACATGTCTGAAAGTAGTTTCCTGCCATGGGTCTATGATATCAAAGGGCCTTCACACTGTGTAGGTCTGAGAGCACGGAACAATAGGTTGTCAGTCTCTCCCTCACTTAGTCAGACGGCGAGCTAGGCATCGAAGTCTCATCCGCCGCACTCATGACATTATGAGCAGTTCCTTATCCACAAAGCTAACGCTGGTCCTTTACTTACTTCACTATTACTTGTGAAGGGCCCCTCATGTCCTCGAAAGATTAACGAAGGAAACGTAGTTCCGGCTGTAGTAGCGTGAGGATAGGCGTTGAAGCAGCGGTGAATCAAGCCCATTAGGGAAAACAAAGATCAGCATTCCGCCAATCAATGTCCGTAGTAATAGCCTTGGTATCGATCCCAAATGTCCATACAGAATTCCTAACGCGGGAAAGCACGCGAAACAGCTTTCAACAACTCTTCTGGCGGGATTATTCAACTAGAGGCAAATGGGAAAACAAACGGTGCACTTAACACATGTTGTTTGTTTGTGGCCAATGGGGCAGGTTTCCTCTCAGGTTTCATATACCAGTTTCATATGTGCGTGCTGTTGATGGCATATTTAACCAAATGTCTTCTTGTGGATTGTTGTGTTTGTTTCGTTGATAAGTGTTATTTGTCACTTCGGCTTCCTCCCTTCCTTTCCTACGGCCTCCCTCCCTTCCTTCCTTCCCTCATCCATTCCTTCCTTCCTTCTGGTCTCCATTCCTTCCTTCCTTCTGGTCTCCTTCCCCTCCTTCCTTTCTTTTCTTTATTCCCTCTCTGTTGGTGTGTCTATTTATCGCTCGGTTGGTCTGCCGGCTTATCCTCCTCCTCCGTCTCTTTCTCCTTCTCTGTCTCCGTTTCCATCTCCTTCTCCGTCTCCTTCATCTTCTCCGTCTTTTTCTCCGTCTTCTCAATCGAATGTAGAGATTGTGACCTCGCCATGCACATCACAATGTTAGCAACCGAACAAGGAACACAAGTACCTCTGAGCGTGAGCAAGAGATAGAAATGTGTTTGGATTCATTCGAGCCGAAC
>JACEFZ010004996.1:25000-37500 GCA_014155875.1 Cepaea nemoralis | reverse complement strand
GTCTAGAGCAGAGGTTCCTAAACCACGGCCCGCGGGCCACTTGTGGCCCGCCAGCTATCAGAAAGTGGCACGCGAGGCATCGTTTCAGTCGAGATTTCAAGAGTTCACAATAGAGGAGGATAACGTTGCCCTCTTCATAAAGCTGTTCGTATTTCCTGATGCCAAGCTCTGTCAAGTACAGCAAAACCTTCAGCACGAAGTAATTGATTTGAAATGCAATTCTGCACTGAGTTGTAAATTTCTGGAGCTGCCTGCTTCACCTTCAGCTGATCATATGATGTCATTCTGGCGACTATTGCCTGTCGATTCGCCAAGAGATACATTTGTTGTTTTGGTTCGACTTACAGATGCGAGCAGTCATTTTCCGCAATGATCGTTGTAAAAAACAAGCAACTTTCCAGACTTACCGGCAGTAACCTAGCTGCGCCCGTGTGTTGCCTGGGCCCATACGGGGGAGCAAAGAATAGTAACACTGTTGCCTACCATGCACGTCGTAAGAGGCGACTAAGGAGGATATGATTCCGTCGCCCTGCTACTGAGTGAGTGCGTGGCGCGACACTGTGCAGCTGTGAGTTTCGCGTGGAATGCTTTTACATCTGTCCGCGGTTGTTTGTAGCGTGAACTGCATGTTCGGAATGATGGCGGCCGGCTGTTGCTGGATTGACTGGTTTGCCTTTTCGGCTCACGAGTGCATTTTTCAGGAGACTCCTGGGAGTCACCGCTGGAGCTACGGAGTTCGTGCTTTGTGCGGCGCTTTCGGTGGGTCGTTCTGTGAAAAGAGACCGAGCCATATGGGATAAAACCCGGGTCAATGAAGTCTTTCTGGTGACTGCCGTTTCCATCGACGATGAACTGTATTTTTCGTGGAGGACTTTTGCGTTGGCATTCTGGCGGCGGCATTATGCACAGTGTACCTGTGCGGGCTGTTGGATTGCCGATACTCCTGTCTATTCCATTGTTCACATGGGACAGTGAGGAACATTTTGTATGATATTCACTGGCACAGGAACGGAGCAATATGGGACCTAACTAACTAACTAACTAACTAACTAACTAACTAACTAACTAAACTAAACTAACGAACGAACGAACGAACGAACGAACAAACGAATGAACGAACGAACGAATAACTAACTAACTAACCAACTAACTAACTAACTAACTAACTAGCTAACTAACTAACTAACTAACTAACTAACTAAACTAAACAGATTTGTACCCAGACATTGATAAATTGGCATCTGAACTTAAGCAACCGGTTATGAAGAACAGTTATAATTGTAAAGTAATTACATTGATAGTGATTTTGGAAATTGATTTAAAATTTATTGTTAAATGAACTTTTGATTTTAAACCAAAGAAAAAAAAAAAAAAAAAAAAAAATGACCGCAGTGTAGTACTGACACTGACTGCCTTTAAAATCTTAGAATTATTTGACGAAAGTTAAGAAAGGTAAGAATGATATTGCACGACTTTTATAATTCTATAACGTTGTGGCCCGCTTAACTATCGAAAATAGTAGATATGGCCCTCCGCTTGAAAAGCTTGGGAACTACTGGTCTAGAGGGAGTAAACTGTACTTGCATATCCTTTACAGGACGTCGCAGTCAACTCCAGCATTCTTTCTCTGTTTGTGATGTCTTGGCAAGTATAAGTTCAGTAGTTTGCCATGGCCATATGGACAACCGGCACTCACACCATTGCATGAAAGCTAACGCAAGGCGGTCTGCGGCCAAATCGCCAGCAGCTGTGTTTCGAACGCGGTATGCGGGATTACGAAAATCGTTCGTAACCCCTTCACTACAGAGCGGGCGAGGGAGCCAACCTGGCACAACTGCATGCTGAAGTCGGAGCCAGTGAACTTTGAGGGGCATGACTTGGCAGGGAGTGCTTTCCTCGATAGCGGAATACAGAAGGACATTAGGAAACATTGAGGCATTGAGAGCTGCAAATGTGGCTAGATTACACCGAGAAACTATCAGGAACAGGTGAAATAGAAATGTATGGGGTATATCAAGACATGAGGTGGAATAGAGAAATTAGCATTTTGTGCAGAAATGCTGAGAGAGAGAGAGAGAGAGAGAGAGAGAGAGAGAGAGAGAGAGAGAGAGAGAGAGAGAGAGAGAGAGAGAGAGAGAGAGAGAGAGAGAGAGAGAGAGAGAGAGAGAGAAAGAAAGAGAGAGAGATAAAGAGAGAGGGAGAGAGACAAAAATAGAGAAAAAGATACACATGTATATATAACGGAGTGATCACAATCACCACGACGTCAAATCAAGAAAAATACAAAACATCCCCCTCCCCTATAACAAAACATCCCCCTCCCCTATAACAAAACATCCCCCTCCCCTATAACAAAACATCCCCCTCCCCTATAACAAAACATCCCCCTCCCCTATAACAAAACATCCCCCTCCCCTATAACAAAACCCACACAAGTCATTCCACAGTTGCAGGCAGAAACGAGAAAACCACATTACACCCACCCACCCACCCACACACCCACACACACACACACACACACACACACACACACACAAATCCTTTAAAGCATAATACATAAACACAAACACACAACTTCACATAAGTCAATGCTATAGGCAGAAAAACACAATTGAAGCCCGAAAACACGCTAACATATAATCCGCACAAATCATTACACAGTGGTAGAGAGAAACAAGAAACAAACATTACAAAGTTGTAGACAGAAACAAGAAACACACATTACAAAGTTATAAGACAGAAACAATAAAAACACTTACAAAGTTATAAAGAGAAACATAAGAAAGTTGTAGTCAGAAAAAAATACGTACATTAAAAAGTTATAGGCAGAAACATTACAATGTTATAGTCGGAAACATTACAAACTTATAGACAGAAACATTACAAATTTGTAGACAGAAACACGATATTACCGTGAATATAAACGGAACGGACGTCAGGAGCTCAACAGCCAACTCAATCGATAACAATTGTTCCAGAATGTTTCCCTGAAAAATGACATTCCAAACATTCAATGAACATTTGCACACAACGTTCTCCGGCGCGTATAACAGGTTAATGGAAACTAGAACAGTATATACAACTATAACAGGCTAATGGAAACTAGAACAGTATATACAACTACAACAGGTTAATGGAAACTAGAACAGTATATACAACTATAACAGGTTAATGGAAACTAGAACAGTATATACAACTACAACAGGTTAATGGAAACTAGAACAGTATATACAACTACAACAGGTTAATGGAAACTAGAACAGTATATACAACTACAACAGGTTAATGGAAACTAGAACAGTATATACAACTATAAACAGGTTAATGGAAACTAGAACAGTATATACAACTACAACAGGTTAATGGAAACTAGAACAGTATATACAACTACAACAGGTTAATGGAAACTAGAACAGTATATACAACTACAACAGGTTAATGGAAACTATAACAGTATATACAACTATAACAGGCTGATGGAAACTATAACAGTATACACAACTATAACAGGCTGATGGAAACTATAACAGTATATACAACTATAACAGGCTGATGGAAACTATAACAGTATATACAACTATAACAGGCTGATGGAAACTATAACAGTATATACAACTATAACAGGCTGATGGAAACTATAACAGTATGTACAACTATAACAGGCTGATGGAAACTAGAACAGTATATACAACTATAACAGGTTGATGGAAACTATAACAGTATATACAACTATAACAGGCTGATGGAAACTATAACAGTATATACAACTATAACAGGTTAATGGAAACTATAACAGTATATACAACTATAACAGGCTGATGGAAACCAGAACAGTATATACAACTATAAGAAGGAGACAAACAGTGTTTTATAATCATATAATGAGAAGAGAACCAGTGGAAAACATCCAGACGACTTAAAAGATCAGTCGTAGAAGAGGTAGGCAGTCTAGGAGTAATGATGCTGGACGGATTGCGACGGAGGCACAGAGGAATATCATCAAACGAGTTGATCCAGAACACCAAAGACTGAAATCTGTGGAGAGACATGAACACCTACGCCAGCTGGCAGGGTACATGATGATTATAGTGAATTATCTCTAGACATAGATATCTGTTTCGTGTTGAACAAATACCAAATGTCGAGTTATCCATGCTTAATCCACATTCAGCAATAGTGTGTACTCGTTTACTACTGTCGGCAACGATGGTCTCACAACAAAACATGACAGTCAGGTACTTTCAATAACGATGGACATACAACAAAACAGGACAGTCTGATACTTTCAGCAACGATGGACACCACCACCACCACCACCACCACAACCACCACCACCACCACCACCACCACCACAACAACAACAACAACAACAACAATCTGTTACTTTTCAGCAACGATACATGAACAACAACACAATATCCCGTAGGATAGCAATGGCCTTTCTCTGTAATGTTGTAGTATTTCCCCAACATCCAATCACAGGAATAATTTATTGATGCGATCCGGCAACACGACATTTCCCCTACCTATCACTTTCGTTATCCTAAGCTGTCAGCGTAACCCGACAGTTGACTCTGGTCACAATGTTCCTCTGGGAAATAAGCCAACCAATACATTTGCCAAACCAGGAATTACAAAGCAGTATGGGGATGAACTGCGCAGAGAAAACTGGCAAAAAAGCTTAACGGAAACAAAAAAGAGACTAAAGGAAGTAACTGCGACTGACAGAACACTGCATATGGAAATGGCTCGTTTTGAACTCAAGCGTAGTCCAGACACGTGCTACAACTTCTAGTGCACTTGATTGACTTTATCTAAAATACCCGTGTCCATCACCACAAGGTACCTGAGGTACTTGTAATTTACTCCTCATAAGTCAAGGACGAGAAGTCCTTCGAAGTTTTAGACCGACTGACCGGTGTAGGGGTTGAACCCGATACCTCGGCATCAGCACACCGGAAGTTTAAGAGCGAGTGCTATTATCCATTTGGCCATGATTACCTACGAAATTGATAGATGACCATTCACACCTCGGATATGTAATTACATACCTTGATGGGTCTGTGGTTAGGGGTAAAAAGAGTATGTGGGGTTGCTTCTTCTTCTTCAGAGTTCATCCGGAGAGTGTTTTTTTTCCGGACGTGATTGCGTTGTGCCTGTTTCCAGCAAAGCTGCGTTCTTGCGTATGTGGGGTTTGATTGCAAAGACTAATGAACAATTTAAACAAAGGAGTTTGGCATTTGTTATTACAATATTTAGTATGCGAATGGAAGTTGAGGCTGCCATGACAGTCTTTACTTGGTTGGAGGGCAGAAGAATCAGACATGTTGTGATTGTAAAAGATCCTTGGGAAAGTGGAAACTGCATGATCCGGGTCAAGAGGTTAGCATCGCTTGACCCGACGGAGATTACAAGCTAATCGCTGATTGTCTGCCCAGAGCATGCGCGTGTGTGGGACAGTAAACAGACTGGTAGACTGGCTGTACTGCCCCTCTGTTGGTATGATGTCTTAGTTTTATATGACTGAGCTACTGTATAACAGTAGACGGTACTGCCTGCTTTATGTTAGTACCGATTGTTGGGCGGCGCTCACCAAACCCGACACCCCACATTGTGCCCACGACTTGGGCGGAAGAGCGCAGTTGGGAGTGTACACGCCTATCCTAGTGCGAGGAAATGCAACTTAAAATCTAAATGTCATGGTATTGAAGACTAGGCCCTTAGACTTGATCGGCAACTGGACGAAGAACTGCAGACTGACAGTTAGAACATTGCTTTGCTGATCCGGTAGCTTCTGCAGCTTGTCTTATTTCAAATGTATTTGTGTTACATTTCCTCTGAAGTAAACTAGGCAGACCGAGAGAGGGATCATGCTGCATGGGCAACACATGGTCTCTACAGTTGAGCCCAGCATTTGTGCTATGAAAAGATATGATGACTCCATCCCTGTCTCCAGTCATGGGTTGTGGTTATTATATCTTTTGTGAAGCACAATGTAACAAACAATGGTCTGTAAAGGCTGCAAGATGCCAGTGCAATGTACTGCCCTTCAGGACGGAGAACTGTTTTATGATACAGGTGATGTGGTGAAAGATCTTCTCTAGAATCGGGCGGAGAGTGCAGCTGAACAGTCGAAGTATCCATATAAGGAAAGACTGGCTCAGAAGGGAGCGAACAGATGGTCTGGACCAGCGGTTCTCAACCGATTTTGGCCCATGCAGCCCTTCACCATATGTTCGGAACGTCATTCACCCCTTTCGTATTTCCTCCCTATAAACTCCCCCGCCCCTACACAATAACGTAAAAATGTAAGCTAAATTTAATAACACATATTAGAACAAGTCTAGATGTCTACATAAAACGTGATTTGCGGGTCTACTTACGTTATAAAACGAATTTCAGAAGGGCGAAAGTACAGAACCGTAAAGTATTGAGGAAAAAAACAATATCAAGTAATCGGTTCTTGTATTAACGCGATCTTGAAATAAGAGTAATCCCCCTCCCCTCTGGAAACCTAAAATTCCCCCCCCCCCCCTTTCTGGGGGACAGGAGGATTCCCCACCAGTTGAGAACCACTGGTCTGAACGATACTCAAAGCGTAACCCTGGCGGTCTGTTAATCATATCTCTACTGGAATAATCAGCATGGGGACACATCTGTGGAGTCTGTGGCAAGCCTGTGTGGGAATGATCAGAGTGCAGTGATAACGATTCTTACATTCAGAATCCTATACTGAAATATTCAGAAACAAGGGAATCAGTACATTATCTCGGGACAGTCATAACATCTCATAGGAGGTGCCTTGAGGAGATTAGAACAAGGATCGATATGGCGAGGTTAGACATGAGCAAGATGAAAAACATACTGTCCAATATAATGATGTTAATTGCAACGAGAAAAAGAATGTTAAAGTGCTACATAGAACCTTCATTTGTGTATGGATGTGAAACTGAACAAGAAGCGGTGAGGCTGGAAAAAAAAATCTAACGGCAGTGGCATTGTGGTGTCTGAGTAAAACCCCCAAAGAATACCATGGGCAGACAGACAAACCAATTACCAAGTCCTACAAGAGACAAATGAAAACCGTAAACTGATTAGAGAAATTAGATGAAGGCAGTCAACGTTTGTTTGGCACGCCATGAGAAGAACTTGGTGACAACTGGCAAGATTAGAGGGGGGAGGACCGAGAAGTATGGTATGGTCGAGACAAGAACACAGAGCTGTTCTACGACTCTGGTGATCGTGTGTGATGGCGAGACATGACCGCCGACGCTTATCAGCATAGCACATGATGATGATGATACTGAAACACTCCAACAGCTGAAATACGGCAACCTTTGTTTAGCAAGAAAATGAAAGTCTCGTGTTTTCACGTCCAGGAGACGACAGTCGGAAGCCATTCAAACAGAATGACATGCCCTCATCCAGACAAACCAGATCAGAAGATAGCAGCCCTAGAAGAGACGTTGTCTCTGTGAAGAAACAAGTTCTTGATCAGGCCAGCGAACTAGAAATGTCCGTATCAGAATTAAGTCAGATCAGTGGTCCTCAAATTGTGGCTCCGACTTACAGTGTGGGGTGAGAGATCCAGGGGTGTTTCGTCAGATTTTAATATCGAAATTTGTTATGGCAAAATCCAGTCTTAGTTTCCGTATTGAATACTATTATTTTGTGCATAAAAACTTGCAGTTGATTATATGTGTAGTTCTAATTGATTAGATCGTGGAGGGAGTTGTGAACTTTCAGACTTGCAGTTGATTATATTTGTAGGTCTGGTGTATTAGATCGCGGAGGGGGATGTGAAGTGTCATACTGATGAGAATGAAACGCGAGGTCAGCAAGGCTGAATGGATAAGAGCACACGCTTCTAAACTTGTGATGTGCTGATGCCGAGGTAGCCGGTTCAACCCCTACACCGGTCAGTTGGACTAAAATGTTGACATGTCATCCTTGACTTGGGAACGTAAATTACAAGTACCTCAGAAGTCGGAGTGGGTTCACCTGATGACCAGGGACACAGGTAATAATGAAAGCTAGTCCGCACGCAAATATCAGTCCATTGCACTTAAAGTGGTAGCACATGTATGAACTACACTTGAGGTCAAAGCGAGGGAACGCCCAAAAATCAAAACATTGGAAAACAAGGCGAGACAACCTCATTATTTTCTCAACAATAAGATTTTGAGCAATCCCATTTAGATTTATAGGGGAGTGACGTCCCTCTAGACATTGCGCTGAAGTCAGTTGACAATGAACAGCCTAAAACCTGTGAAGGAAACATGACCAGCCTGGAAGAAGAAGAAGAAGAAGAAGAATAAGAAGAAGAAGAAGAAGAAGAAGAAGAAGAAGAAGAAGAAGAAGAAGAAGAAGAGAAGAAGAAGAAGAAGAAGAAGAATAAGAAGAAGAAGAAGAAGAAGAAGAAGAAGAAGAAGAAGAAGAAGAAGAAGAAGAAGAAGAAACCCGGCTTTCAACCCAGCCAGTCCGAAAGTGCTGTGCTGAATTATGATCTGGTTACATCCTAATGCCAATAATTCAATCAGGTGTCGTCTCCACAATGAAGGTTGGCTGCAAAGGATCTCCGGGTCTGCGTGCCCAATTCTTAACCCTTTGAAAATAAAGATTTTCGTTCGTTCGTTCGTTCGTTCTTTCTCTCGCCTTGAATTATACATTCTGTCAGGTTGCTGTTCATCCATCTCTTGATGTTATCCTTCCCCTTGTATCACTGTCTACCTCTTGCTCACTTGCCCTCAACCTTGCCCATCAGTATGGTTTTTATAAGAGTGTTATGTCTTTTAACGTGGCCTAAATTATTTCACTTGTCTCTTTTTTATTTCTTTTATCAACTCTTTTCATTCCAAGTTTTTCAATAACGTCTGTTTTTGATTGTTTTTGTTTTAATGAAATACGACATATTCTTCTGTAAATTAACATCTTCAGGGTTTCTATTCAACTTTCTAGTGGCTTGTTAATTTTCCAATCGCCAATACTGATTTCACGATGTTGAATTTTTTTGGCCATTCCTATTCTTTTTTTGATTCCCTAATAAGCCATTCTGCAGATGTAAACTTTCAGTACTGGTCTTACAAGCCTCCTTTGTTTCTGACCATGGAGAGGAGATGGAGGTGTAGCACAGACCGTGGGCCGATAGGAACTTCCCTCACTCCGATGGTTGCAGGTCCTGTACAGGGTCTAGAAACCTGAACGTCAGTGCATTAGACTTAACAGTTAAACTCATCTACCAGAGGATTCACAACCAGCCAATCAAAGTAAATTACAAGTACCTCAAAAGACGGAGTGGTTTCGCCTGATAGCGAGGGGCATTGGTAATAGGGAAAGCTGATGCACTCGCAAAAAATCAGTCCAGTGCACTGGAAGAAGTAGGACGTGTATGGACTACGTTTGAGGTCATAACCAGCGAACGCAAAACATACAAACAACCAGTCAACAGATAAATACGAAGAACATCTGCGCCCAATCATGGCGCCCCTGGTATTCATTTGTGTTTTACCAGTGGGCGCTGGCGCACAGACTGAACACCGTTCTAAACCATAATTTATAAACAAAGGGAAGAATAACTAGATTTACTCGCTAGAATGGCCCCAATGGGCATGCGATTTTATGGCTTGAATTTTTCGCTAACCCACAACACAGGCGAGCTAACTTGTCCAGAAGAATACCGGGAGGAGACCTCTTGTTTATCGCCTTTATCTCAGTGGGCAGAGTATCTAATCTCACTGCTCATGGGATCCTGGTATAATGCGATATCATCAGATATCAATGGTTCTTTGAAAAACAATGCCAGTCCTTTGCTAAAATCGAAACGTATCTCCTTAACCTGAAGCAGTAGCGAATGTAACTGATCAAATCAATTCGTGTGTAAATATTCGTCCATAATGGATGCCTGTGAACACATGGTCATTTCCACCATTAGGCACCATCTGACGTTTTACATGCTCAGTGTGTGATCTATCTGCAATCATTTTCTCTTTTGCTGTTATTCCATTCCTGATATTTTCCCCACCATGCAATGCGACCAGAACCAACTGGTACAAAGGTGCAATATCAACTACAACATTGTTCCCGTAGAAACTGTCAGCTGGTATCGGGTCAAGAGAGAAGCCTCCATACCATCATCACTCCAATAGATGCATATCTTTTCAGGACCCATGACTTGAACGACAACACACCGGACTGAAGTGTTATAGTTCAGTCTTCTAGAGAATGACAACCAGCCAGTACCACTTGCATGAATATGGAAATGCCATGACATATGACAGCTGATGTTTATGTTTGCGCTCGCTCGCTTTGAATTCAATCATAGTCCATACATGCTACTTCCAGTAGCGTTGGACTGAGTTTTGCCCGTGGATTAGCTTTTCCTTTTACCAGTGTCTCTCGCTCTCAGGCGAACCCACTTCAACGTCAGAAGTAATTGTAATTTCCATCCCCCAGTTAAGGACGTGAAGTCAACATTTGTAGTGGTTGAACTCCCTAACTCAGCATCAGCACCCCGGATGTTTAAGAACGAGCGCTCTAATCCATTCTTCTTCTGAGTTCATCCGGAGAGTTTTTTTCGGACGTGATTGCGTTGTGCCTGTTTACAGCAGAGCTGCGTTTTTGCGCCGTTAGGCCGACACATCCGACTTCTGCGGACATTTGTTGACCAGGTTAACATTCCCGGGCTAATCCATTCTACCACGGTGACCTGATTAGAACTGACTGATTCTTCCTCTTCTTCTTCGTTCACCTTCAGACTTCAATAAGGATTCATGCAAAGAAAGCAGCAGTCAGCAGGAGCTGGTTGATATCTCCATAAAGTGCAGCGGTGTAGGTCAAACTACCTTTCTCTGTTCTGCATATGTGGGACACTCCTTGCAATAAATCTTTAGTTGTCATTTTACCAGTTCCACAGTTACATTCACCAGTATCTCCTATCTTTAGTTTATTAAACATGTGGAATTTCAGCCTGTTGTGTCCTGTAGGGAGTCTAAAGATTATCACTTGTTATTTTGTTTGTTTGGGTTGTGAAGGTCATGTGTATCATCTGTATGGTGAATTTGATGCTCTTATTTCTTCTTGGTTCTATAATTGGTTCTTATAAATCTCCTGTCTGCGTTGTGGCGCAGGAGTTAGAACGCAATTCGCAATCCCACATATCAGGTTCGAAACACTGCGCTAGGTGATTTGGAAGCAGATTACCCTGCGCTGGTTTTCATACAATGGTATGAGTGCGGTGTCGTTCTGACAGCAATGACAAACTACTGAACGTAATCTTGCCAAGAAATCACAAGCAACCAGAATATGCTTTGGTTGACTGCGAGGTCCTGTAAACGATATACATCTAACTTAACTTACATCCAATGACTTCATTATAGGTTATATCTATATTGATTCATAATTGATTAATTTTCTGCTTAAAAGCGTGTCATTGTATATATTTCACAAAATCAAAAACAAAAGCTCTATGGACGCAGATAAAACCGACCTTGTAACAGAGGTACTGCATCAACACGGCTTCCGACAGACATATAAAGGCGACCGTGATCTGACATATCCATACAGCCTCGTGACGATGTACCCACCAAATGGCGTCCCTGGAGATGAGACGGCTCAGACATGAACAAGTTTCACACACACAGTTGCTATATAATGGTATATTACGTTATATTTGTATATTGTACTGTATTATATTATAGTATACGGCAATATAAAATACTACAAAACGTAATACAACATTTTGCAGTCATATACAATACTGTACAATACAACACAACACTACACTTTACAAAACTATATTACATAATACACCATTAAACAAATTAATATAATACTGTACTATAGTTACATATTAAGATAGCAGATAGGTACACCGACAAATATATTAATAGGTATATAGATAGACAGACAAGTAGATAAATAGTTAGTATATAGACAGACAACCAGGCGGACGGAAAAAAGAAAAGGCAGACAGGCAGGCAAACAGAAACAGACAGAAAGACAGACAGACAGACAGTCAGACTTGTAGACAGACAGGCAGGCAGGAAGGCAGATATATAGATAGATAGATATATAGATAGATAGATAGATAGATAGATAGATAGATATATAGATAGAACGAACGAACGAACAGACTTTATTTTCAAAGGGTAACAAATTGGGCACGCAGGCCCGTCTTACATTCGGCCCTTCCAATCACTCATCTTTCTTTCATCAACAGTGCATAGGAAAAAAACATTGTCACATGAATTTTGTAAACATAAACAATGCATATTACTATGTTATGAGACACATCCACCACCCACCCACACATCCCCCATTCACTCCAACTCCCCCACCCAACCACACACACATACAATACATTCCCCCACCCATCCACCACATCCCTACACCTACACATCTCCCCACCCACACACACCTCTAACCCACCACACATCCCATCCACCCACACCCCAAGCACACATACATTCAATAACCCACACATCCCCCACCTACACACATCT
>JACEFZ010004996.1:0-20000 GCA_014155875.1 Cepaea nemoralis | reverse complement strand
CAACCCTAGATAAAATTAGGTTAACTGAGAGAGGAGAGGCAAGGAACCACCAAAAGGAGATTTTGGGTATTAAGGGGAAAAACTTGTCAATGTTTTCCTAGAGGTCTTCCTTGGTTTTCTGAGACTCTATTTATGGACTCAAGCAACTGAGTCATTAAGACAGACATTTGTTACGTATCCCTTACGGGATGTTGCAGTCAACACCAGCATTTTTCAGCTGCTGTTGATGTACTAGGCAAGTGTTACGTTCAGTAGTTTGCCATTGCTTTCTGAGTCATTAAAGGTTAGCATAATTAAACGGGCAAGATCACATTGGGAAAGAGGAACTTAGAATCCTTTCTCTCTTTGGGGTTGAGCCATCAACTATACAACCGACATCTAGGTTCTCCCCGTTTTGATGTTGTTGCCTATATTGCTTCTTAAACATGTCTTTTTTTCTTCTTTTCGTACCTCTTTAATGTGTAATTACTTTCAGTTTATGTGATCTTTATTTGAAGAGTCGTTTAGAGAGAACTACATTTTTCATACTGATGAATGTGTAATGTGCCATTTCGATGGTGTTGTAATTTCGGTATCCTTTGTGCCATCTTCTGCCGTTCTTTGATCAAAGCAGATATAGCTTGATACATGTTCCACAGTTTATTAACTGATTAACAGTCATGGCATGATTAATAGTCTTAAACGACTTCCCGTATCTGCCGTGGGTTTACATATCTGGGACATGTTGTCATTGCGTTATAATACAATATGTCTGCTACCACATTAACAACTTTCAGGTCATAACTGTGACACACCCACACTTTCCATTTTCCGTCATTCAGTTTTGTTTAGCCCAATCCTACTTTTTATTTGGCACATAATCTGTTTAATAATGCAATGCCAACTTTAATAATGCAACTGCCAACTAATGATCTTCCCTTCTTTATAATGAAAATCATTACTTTAGTCTGTTTGATGTTAACATCTAGACTGCATCTTTTCATATTTACTGTACCAGGGGTCTCTGAAGCTGTTGTCGGTTATGTGCCATTAACATCGTGGCATTTCTATATCTGAGATTGTTAACGTTTCGTCCTCTGATATTCAACCCTTGTAGCGTGGCTGAGATTGTTAACATGATTAAACTTTCTTTTCTGACTTCGGCTTAGTAGGCCCAACCTACCCGCCGGCCAGTTGGATTGAAATTCTGACCTCTCGTTCATATAGCAATGGCAAGCTACTGAGTCCAGTAAATCACAAACAGCCAATAGGGGCTGGATGTGACTGCAACGTCTTCCAAAGGACATGCAATTGTTTATAGTTTTAATACGAGAGAGGGCTTCAAATGAAAACCGTACACATCTTTTGTGGTGAATATATTTATAAAAAGTAAAGAACAAATGTCTCATTTTTCGATGTAGTCACCATTGCGTACAATGCAAGTGCTCCAGAGCCGATAAATTGTTTGGTTTCTGTAGAAAAACATTTATCTTGGTCGCGTGAGTAACCACCCATTCACCATCTGCAGTACCTCTTCTTCGGACCGAACAATTTTGAAACGTTCTACTTCACGTATACACTTGATTGACTGACAGACATGTATCACCATATTGGGCCTTCATTCCCCGATACATTTCTATAGGTTTCACCCCTTCACGGTTGTTATGGGTGCGAAATTCTGCTAAGGACATGATACTGAATGAATGAATGTATGAATGAATGGATGAATGAATGAATGAATGAATGATGAATAAACCCTTTCACTGATCAAAAATTGGATAACAGAACGCCGCTCCTCTTTGGTGCATGTCAAAAGTAGGGCGGTAATCTTTAAACTATCCTTATGATGTCACCGTGTTCGTCTAGACAGTAATGTTACGTGCTTAACACTCATTACATCATTAACAATATTGACAGGTTACAAGACAATGGCATGGTAATTGTAATTTCAATCACACTTTTAAGGTCTTGAAGCCCTCTCGTACTCGTGCTCGTAAACGTTGTCTGTGTGTACGTTTAAAGTGTCTGAAAGTATTGCACGCCCCAGGCACAACTGCCAACGACTGAATGCAGAATGCTACTTTTAGGAATCGATATCATCGCACATTCCCACACATGCTCTTTCACTGTCTTCAAAAGCCAGCAAAGAGTTCCCATGGTGATTAGCACGTTTATAGATCTAATGTTTAGGAACTGGTTCCATTTTATGTTTGTACTCGTATTACGTTGAATATTCTTGTCATGACGGTTCATATATTTAAGTACGCTTCACACGCGTGATCCGGGACTGTTTCCGGATCCGGTCAGGGATATGCATTACTGACGAGCTCAAACGAGAGCGAAACTCGAGTATAGTGCTTCCATATTGACGTGGATAGGCCTTAGATTCATACCAGAATACGATCAGCGTTGCCAGTAGTGGGTTGTGTTCAATAGTTAAATTTCAAATCCCGAAACAACCAAATAATCAATATTTAAGTACGTTTATTTATTGCTGATGACTGACTGTCGAAGTGTTTTACTGTAGCTTATAAAGCAATTATAACCTCAGAGTTTCGACAGGCGGACAGTTAGAGCATTGCTTTACTTGTCCTGCAGCTTCTGCAGCTTGTCTTGTTCCAGATGTATTGTTATTACCTTTCATCTGGAGTAAACTAGGCAAGCCGAGAGAGGGATCATGCTGCCTGGGCAACACATGGTTTCTACACAGTTCAGCCCAGGCTGTATGCTATGGAGAGATATTACTCCATCCATGGTCCCCGCCATGGGTTGTAATGTAAATCATATTGTAACAGACTATTGTCTGTCAATACGGCAATGTGCCAGTCAATAAAAACATCAAATTTAAGATGTGATGAAGAAATCAAGAGCCGAATAGGTCAAGTAAAAGCAACATTAAGGAATATCCTTAATCCGTTTTCCCTGCGTTTGTTCGCTTTGTACTTAAGTGTAGTTCATACACGAATTTTATGCACTGGGCCGATTGTTGCGTGTGGATTAGCTTTTCCTATTCGAGTCTTCCTCGCCATCAGACAAACCCACTGCGACTTCTGAGGTACTTGTAATTTACGTTCCCAAGACAAAGACGAAAAGTCAACATTTTAGTCCGGTGTAGGAATTGAACCCGCTAGCTCGGCATTAACACACCGAAAGTTTAAGAGCGAGAGCTCGTTCAGGAACATGAAGTGTATCTAATGTAACAAGTTACTTTGATTGAGTTTCAGAAAGAGAGCGCTGACATGTTACATACCACCATTTCCACTGTATGGCAGTAAATCATGGAAAGTGAACGGACAAATTACGAACATTTTTGGAGACAGCAGCAGATATTATATCTGAGAAGATTGTTAGAATACTTTGGAGTGTCACAATAACTAACAACGATTGCTTTTCGTTTATGAATTTTCTTCATGTAGGTCTTGTACCCGCGCGCGCGCGCGCACATACACACACACGCACACAAACACACATGCTTACTCTCTCACATATTCACTCACACAACAATAACACGCATACACCGGGCTGCGTGGTCTCAAGGTGTGGTGTCCGGCTCGAGTGCTGGAGGTCCCGGGTTCAAGCCCCGGTGAGGACGGGGATTTTTTTTCACGTGGACTTCTAGTAATAAAATTGCCCCTGGTCTCTGGGTAGTGATATCGGACGCCCGTGTGTATCGTTGCGAACGTAAGAAATCCCCCTTTTTTATTTTTTTAGCATATCCTTTACAGGACTTAGCTGTCAACACCAGCATCTTTCAGCTGTATGTTGATCTCTTGGCAAGATTACGCTCAGTAGTTTGCCATTGCTTTCTGGGCGGCCGGCTCACATACCCCGTAAGTTACCGATGCGATTCGAACCACTACTGATTTGAACCGTCATCACGTTACCTGACGAGAGTATACGAGATTACGGAGAAAAGTCATAACCTCTAAGCCACGAAGCCGTTGGAAATCGAAAAATAGTAGCCTAACGGCGCTGCCCGGGCAAAATTTTGAGTTAAAAATCTACCTAAAGTATTTCAGGATCCTCGCCGGTGCTACGGAGTTCGTGCACTGAGCTGAGTCTTTCCAGACTCAGGTTTGAGTTAGGAGGATAACGGAGCACTTATGGGTTACTACACCCGTGAGCCA
This sequence comes from Cepaea nemoralis, assembly GCA_014155875.1. NCBI lineage: Eukaryota > Metazoa > Mollusca > Gastropoda > Stylommatophora > Helicidae > Cepaea > Cepaea nemoralis. The sequence goes on along the minus strand of JACEFZ010004996.1, from coordinate 15,894 downwards.
TGATGTTGATCCACTAACTAAACTAAACTCACACAACACTCACACGCATACACACTAACACAACACTCACATGCATACACACTCACACAAAACTCACATGTATACATACTCACATACACACTCTCAGAACACTTGCAAGCATACACACTTACATGCATACATACGCACACGCATCACACTCACACAACCATATACATACTCTCACGCATGCACACACACACACACACACACACACACACACAGATATATATATATATATATATATATATATATATATATATATATATATATATATATATATATATATATATATATGCCGAAAATGCCGGGAACAAAATCAGCCACTGTTTATTGCCTTCATCGACCTCACAAAGGCATTCGATTTGGTCAGTCGTGAGGGTCTGTTCAAAGCACTAAAAAGATTGGCTGCCCACCAACTCTTCTGTCCATTGTGGAATCGTTCCACACAGGCATGAAGGGTATAATCAAGTTTGATGGCTCAACTTCAGAAGAGTTTGAAATCAAGAGTGGAGTTAAGCAAGGTTGTATACTAGATCCCACCCTCTTTGGGATATACTTTTCACTTCTACTGAAATATGCCTTTCGTGATCAGGATGACGGTATATACATTCACTCACGCTCAGATGGTGGCCTCTATAATGCTCAGAGATTGAAGGCCAAGACCAAAATTAGGAGGGTATTAATCATAGATTTGCTTTTTGCGGATGATGCTGCGATTTCGATCCACTCTGAGGAAGAATTACAACATCTACTATCTGCATTCTCCAATGCTTGTTCTGAATTTGGTTTAACAATTAACAAAAAGAAGACACAGATTATGTCACAAGGTGCACATGGTGTACCATCAATCTTTATTGACGACGCCGAACTGGAGATAGTAGACCATTTTACATATCTAGGAACAGAGGTAAATAGTAAATTATCCCTCGATCAGGAAATCAACATCAGGATGGGCAAGGCAGCAACAACAATGAACATGTTAGCAAAAAGAGTCTGGGAGAACAGGAAGCTTACTGCCAAAACAAAAGTCCTCGTCTACCAAGCCTGTGTCCTTAGTACTCTTCTTTATGGCAGTGAAACCTGGACAACTTACTCACGCCAAGAGAAACGTTTAAACAGCTTTCATATGCGGTGTCTGCGAAGAATACTTGGTATTAAGTGGCAAGACAAAATCACAAATACTGAAGTATTGGAAAGATCAGGTTGTGTGACGGTTTATTCCATGCTCAGTCTTCGTAGACTTAGATGGATAGGACATGTTAGGAGGATGGATGATGGTAGAATACCAAAGGACATCTTTTTTGGTGAATTACAGACGGGTAGGAGATCTCAGGGTCGGCCTCTACTACGATACAAAGATGTGTGTAAGTGGGACATGATTGATACAGGCATTGATAATGCACATTGGGAGCAAGTCGCAGCTGAACGTGTTGCATGGAGGGCAACTATCAGAAATGGAATAAAGACAAAGGAGAAAATGATTGCAGATAAAGCACACACAGAGCGTGAGAGACATAAGATGGTGCACAATGATGGAAATGACCATGTTTTCACATGCATCTACTGTGGGCAAACATTTGCAGCAAGAATTGGCCTTACCAGCCACACTCGCCACCGCCATGGGTCGTAGTTATTAAGCCTTTTTGAAGCACAATGTACCAAACTATCGTCTGTCAAGATGGAAAGGTGCCAATGAATATATATATATATATATATATATATATATATATATATATATATATATATATATATATATATATATATATATATATATATTCACGGACACATAAACCAGGAAGATACGCATACGCACACAGAAACAACGTGGGTGGTTAACACATAGAAAGACAATCAAACAGACACAAACGCATTCAGATAGAACATACAAGGGGCGCACTGATCAGATTCGAAATTGGGAACACAGAAAATACACACAGACCACACAGAATCACAAACACATTTCAACAGACAGCATGGCTGGCAGGCACATACACAGAAACACGCAGAGAACCACACACAAATAGATAGATAGATAGATAGATAGAGAGAGAGAGAGAGAGAGAGAGAGAGAGAGAGAGAGAGAGAGAGAGAGAGAGAGAAAGAGAGACAGCCAAAGAGAGACAGACAAAGAGAAAGATACAGACAGACAGAGAGACATAGAGACAGACAGAGATATACAGACATAGAGAGGCAGACATACATAGAGAGACAGACAGACAGGCAGACATAAAGAGAGGGACAGAGAGGCAGACAGATAGAAACATATTTCTAAGTAGAATGACAGACACACACGAACACAACCAGACAGGTGAACTCACATGCGATGCGATTCATCAAAATACACCCTGATCACGTACAGTACACACGACAACAACTTGATGGCCAGGTTGAAGATCCGAATCCGGAAACCTAGAAAGACACCATAACATCAAAGTTCAAGTTAACAACATAACATCAATGTTCAAGTTAACAATATAACATCAAAGTTCAAGTTAACAACGTAACATCCAAGTTCAAGTTAACAGCATAACATCAAAGTTCAAGTTAACAATATAACATCAATGTTCGAGTTAACAAAATAAATCAAAGTTCAAGTTAACAACATAACATCAAAGTTCAAGTTAACAATATAACATCAATGTTCGAGTTTACAACATAACATCAAAGTTCAAGTTAACAACAAAACATCAAAGTTCAAGTTAACAATAGAACATCAAAGTTCAAGTTAACAACATAACATCAAAGTTCAAATTAACAATATAACAACAATGTTTAAGTTAACAACGTAACACCAATGTTCAAGTTAATTTCAAAGAGAGAATGAGAGAGAGAGAGACAGAAAGAGAGAGAGAGAGAGAGAGAGAGAGAGAGAGAGAGAGAGAGAGAGAGAGAGAGAGAGAGAGAGAGAGAGAGAGAGAGAGAGAGAGAGACAGACAGACAGACAGACAGACAGATAACGAACGAACGAACGAACAATCTTTATTTTCAAAGGGTTAAGAATTGGGCACGCAGGCCCGTCTAACATTCTGCCCTTCTCCGAGACAGATAGACAGACATACAGACAGAGATAGACAAACTGACAGACAGACAGAGATAGATAGACATACAGAGACAGACAGACAGACAGAGACAGACAGAATCAAATCAAATCAAATCAAATCAACTTTATTAGGGTCACAAATTGGGCGCGCAGGCCCGTCTTACATTCGGCCCTTCCAATCACTCGTCTTTCGTTCATCAAGAGCATTATACATTTGCATAGGAAGAAAAATAAACATTGTGAAATGAATGTTGTAAACATAAACAAGGCTAATTACCATGTTATGAAGCCCATCTCCCACCTATCCATACATCACCCCACCCACACAACACCCCCACCTACCCACACACATGCACACCAAGGGACACATACACACCCCCACCTACCGACACACACGCACACCAAGGGACACATACATACCCCACCAACCGACCCATCCCCCTCCCGCACATCCCCCACCCACACACACTGCCCTCACCTGATCCCCCAACCAAAACACACTCGCCACCCACAAACATTCCCCCACCAACCCACACATCCCACGCCCATCCACATTCCACCCCACACATCCTCTCCCCACCCACACCTCAAACCACCCTTCCCCCAGCCATATCTCCATCGACAACATATTCCCCACCCACACACACAATCCCCCACCAACCCACACATCGCACATCCACTCACACATCCCCAAACCATACACACACACCCCCACCAACTGAAATGTCCCTACCCCCCCCCCCCCACATCTCCCTAACCACCCATACATCTCCAATCCACTCACACACACACCACCACCCACACATACAACTTCCACCCACCCACACATGCCTTAACCTAATCCCCCACCACACAATCCCCCACCCGCACATCACATACACCCCCTACCACGCACTATTCCCAACCCACGCACCACACACACACACATATCCCTCACCAACACATTCCCACTTACACACCACACACATATCCCCCACCCAGATACCACAAAATATTCCCACCCACACCCACACAGATACCCTTACCCATCCACCCCACATACCCCCACTCACACACCACAAAAAATCCCCCACCCACACACACTCACCACACCCACACAATATCACCAACCAACACACCACACACCTCTCCCCACCAACCCACTCCTCCACTACGCACCCACACACCCCCACCAACCCACTCCCAATAAAACATCTCTCGATCACAATACCCCTACCCCCACACACATCCTCCACCCACTCACACATCCCACCCCGACACATACAACTCCCTCACCCACCTACACATCCCTAAGCCACTCACACACCCCCACCCACACATTCCCCATCCACATACACACATCTCCCATCCACACTCCCCCACATACTTCCCCCAACCACCACAATCCCCTGCTCACCCACACATATACCCCATCCATACGCACATTCCCCACACCCATCACACACATCCCCCACACCACACACTATCCTCCACCCATACCACCACAAACATACCCTCCACCCACACATCATTCACACATCCCCCACCAACACACCGCACACATATCTCAAACCCACACACCATACACTTCTCCCCACCCGCCCTTCCATCCCAAATCCACCAACACAATCCCCTACCCACACAACCCCGCCTCCCACACATACTTCCTCAAACCATCCACACATCTCCACCCACATAAACACACATCCCCTGCATCCGTCCCATAAACATATCCTCCACCCATACACACATCCCCCACACCCATTCCAACACCCGTACTTTCACCCCCACACATCCATCCACACATCCCACCAACACCCACAAATACCACTACCCACCAAAACCCACACACCCCAACCCATCCAAATGCATACCCCCACCCACACCCCCCCACCCACACATATCCCCACACTCACACACATCCTCCACATACACTCACACTTCCTCACATCTAGACACATACAAAATGTCTCACGTTAGTATTGAAACTAGTATGAACAAACTCCCACACTTTACTCACACACATACACTGACACTTGTCATGAGCAGTCTCATAAAAATGTTAAACATGGAGAAAAATGTGTACATAAAATGTATGTGACGTAAAAATAGTGATGCTCTCTCTCTCTCTCTCTCTCTCTCTCTCTCTCTCTCTCTCTCTCTCTCTCTCTCTCTCTCTCTCTCTCTCTCTCTCTCTCTCTCTCACACACACACACACATTCACTCTCACGCTCACACATTCACTCTTCCGCTCATTCATTCACTCTCACGCATTCACTCTCCCGCTCATTCACTCTCACGCTCACTCATTCACTCTCCCACTCACTCATTCACTTTCCCGTTCACTCATTCACTCTCCCGCTCACTCATTCACTCTCCCGCTCACTCATTCACTCTCACGCTCACTCGTTCTGTCTCTCATTCACACTCACTGACTCACTCACTCAAACTACAGTAATGAACATGAGTTTATATTATGCATGATAAAATCAAATGGTATTTAACTGATAATATGACAGATGAGAATACACAAACATATGGATTCGCGTGTTACATAACATGCGTGTTACATGACATGCATCTGCTCAGCTCTCTCTCTCTCTCTCTCTCTCTCTCTCTCTCTCTCTCTCTCTCTCTCTCTCTCTCTCTCTGTATTCTTTCATATACACACACTCACACGCATGCGCGCGCTCACACACACACACACTAACACATCAACTCTCCCACTGTCTCACTCTCTAACACACAATCCTTCACACACACACTCACTCTCTCAATCACACTCTCTCACACATACACATACACATGAACGCATGCACGCACGCATACACTCCCTCACTCTCACACATACACGTACGAATGCATGCACTGACACATTCCCCCACCATTTCTCGCTCAATCACTCTCTCCACACACACGCATGCACGTGCGCACACACGCATTCACTCTCTCCCTCTCACTGACACCCACTTTCTCTCTCTCTCTCTCTCTCTCTCTCTCTCTCTCTCTCTCTCTCTCTCTCTCTCTCTCTCTCTCTCGCTCCCACACGCACACACATATATAGTGAACAATTATAGTTAAACAATTATAATGAACAATTATACTGAACAATTATACCAGTAAATGAATTATGGTGGCATATAGTCGGTATGGATTAAGTATTGAAAGAGTTTTCGGTTAAATGTGTAGGGACTCATTGGAGTTTTCAGATCTGGAGGCAGATCATTCCATAAGTGAGCACCAGAATAGGCGAAACATGTTTTGTATAGGTCCAATCTAGGCTTTGAGACATGTAACAAATTTAGGCGCTTGCTGTTCATTGCATTAGATTGAATCAGCGGCAGAAGATACTCTGGGGTATTTTGAGATATAATTTTATTCACTAATCTGGCTTTGTTGAAAAGGAAGCGCTTTTGTAGTGGTAGAAGTCTTAGATGACTGTACAAATTATTACTTTCAACGTGCTTTATGTCAGAAACCAGACGAATAGCGCGGTTTTGTAGAGAACATAGTCGTTTTAAATTAGATTTAGGGCAACCATCCCAAACTGTGGAACAGTAATCGAGATGTGATTGGATATAGCATGTATAGAGTATTTTTCGTGTGCTTTCGTCCAGGAAGTGCTGAATTTTAGCAAGTTGGTAAACTTTTTGTGCTATTTTCTTGGTAAGAGCGTGAACATGAGAGCTCCAGTTCAAATGGCTGTCTATTAAAAGCCCTAGTGTTTTATGTTCAGTCACATTAACTATAGGTAACGTGCCCATGCGGAGTTCGAGCGGTGATCCAGTTATGGCTAGTGTCTGTAGTTTTTGTCTGGTCGTTATTAGCATGGATTTGGTTTTGTCGATGTTAATTTGCATGCGGTTTTCATTGCTCCATCTAGTAAGATTATCAAGTTCCTTTTGTAAAGAATTCTCTAATTCACTACGGTTTTCTTGACTAGTATATATAGTATAGTCGTCTGCGAATAGATCACAAGTTGTATTGATATATAAAGGAAGATCATTAATATAAACTGCAAAAAGCAGCGGACCTAGTATTGAGCCCTGAGGCACACCAATATTAAGCTGTGTGGGTCTTGATAGACAGTTGTTGAAGGACACGACTTGTTGCCTGTCGGATAGAAATGACGTAATTATGTTCACCATGTTGGTGCTTGTCTTCATTTGCTTTAGTTTTCTAATTAAAATATCGTGATCTACCATATCAAAAGCTTTTTTAAAGTCTACAAACACCGCTCCACAAATTCTACCGTTGTTGATGTTTAAGTGCCAGTTATCGGTCCAAAAAAAAGTTAGAGCACTATGGCAAGAATATTTAGGTCGAAACCCAGATTGACTGTTAATTATTAGATCATTGTTAATTAAATGGTGTAACGTTATTTTATGAATGTGTTTTTCTAGTGGTTTTGATAGCGACGATAGTAAGGAAATAGGTCTATAATTACCCAAAACGCTATTATCGATTGAGCCATTTTTAATAAGCGGAAACACTTTAGCAATTTTAAATGCAGATGGAAAGTAGTTTTTGGCCAGGCACTGGTTATATATGAACGTTAAGGACTCGCTAATGACTCAATATTTAAAATACAGTTTATCGCCGATGGAAGCGGCAGTCACTAGAAAACCAGCAGAAACACGGTACTGCATCCTAGGTAAACACAGTTAGTTCAGCAACCGGGCGGTCGCCATTTTTCTGATCATGCAGTTCACTATACAAACAACCGCGGACAGATGTAAAGCACCCCACATGAAATCCACAGCTCTCAGTGTCGCTCCACGCACTTAACTCAGTAGCTGCGCGACCGAACCATGCACTGCCGGTGCAACATGAGGGAAATGCGTATGCAAACCGTAGCCATAAGCATAAACACTCCAGAGGCCTTAACAGCTCAACTGTCCTCCATCTGGACCGGAAGTAACCTGTCTCTTCATTGCACCGAGCTTTAACCCATGTGGCTTGGTCTTGCCTCGTACAACGACAAGCCGCCTGCCCAGAGCATCGCACAAAGAACGAGAGCATCGTAGTGTCAGTGATTACTCTCCAGGGGTCTCCAGCAAAGTTGCACTCCATTTCTGAACGATTCAGTCCGAAAACGAACAGCCACCTTAACGGCGCAAAGCGGACGACTAGATTCCTTCGCCCTTAACCTTTAGGTCACGCAGACCGCAGAGGATCTCACCCCCTCCTCCACCTCTCCCCAATATCATCATTGTTTTACAGTGTACACCGGTCACTGCTTGTGCCATTGGTAACTAAATCATCAATGAGAGAGAAATGTGTTTCATATGGGGAACTTACTGGGCAAAAGAGGCCGAAGAAGACGTAATGTCTATGTGTGTCAAGCTGCAACAGTTGAGCAGCAAGTATTATACCGGGTGTTTGTAAAGTCTCACTACACTTTGTATGTAGAACAAATTTGAAGAATGAAGTACATGATGACATAAAAAATGTGATCTACAATACATCGTGAAGCAATATGCAGCAAATGGATGTCGTCTGCTGGAGTAATTCTTTCCACTCCAAACAGTATGGTATTATCAACGGAAGAAAGAATTATTTTTGGTTGAACAAGTGTTTCGAAATGGCGGCCAATACACGAGTATGATTGTTCAAAGATTTATAGCAAAATTTAATATTTTAAACAACCTCCCCATCACATTACGGTTAGAAATGTGTTGAATACGTTTCTTGCTACGGGACATGTGGAATATGCTCCCCGACCTGGTAGGCCTGCTGTGTCTGAAGAAAAATGTCTAGGTATCCAAGAAAGAATTATGAAAAGTCCAAGCAAGTCCTTAAGGAATATGTCGCAACAAGTGAACATGTCAGTAAGCACTGTGCACACAATTCTTAAACAACGATTAAATTTTCATCCATACAGGATTTCGGTTGTGTCTAATTTAAAAGAATGTGATAATCAATCCGGAGTAACAACCCCAGGTGGTTTCAAGCATTTTTAGCTAAAGAAGACGAGTCTATTCTCGGTGTTACATTCTTCTCTGGTGAGGCATGGTTTCATCTATCTGGATACGTTAATAGCCAAAATATTCGTATTTGGAACACTTTTAATTCCAATGCATGTCATGAAGAACTTCTACACGATGAGAAAACTGGGGTATGGTGTGCCGTCAGTAGAAAACGTTTTATTGGACCCATTTTCTTCAACAACACTATAAATGCCGATCGGCACCGTACTGCCATTTTGGAATCTTTTTTTTTTTTTTTTAGAACAACTGAGTTAGTTAGTTAGTTAGTTAGTTAGTCGCAGTTCCAACTTCACAGCAACGGGTCGTCCCCATTATGCTCCGTTCCTGTGCCAGTGAATATCACACAAAACGCTCCCCACTGCCCAATGTGAAAAGTGGAAAAGACAGGAGTCTCGACAAACAACAGCCCGCACAGATACACTGTGCATTATGCCGCCGCCAGAATGTCAACACACCAGTCCCCCACGAAACACCCAATTCATCTCTGATGGAATCGGCAGTCATTTTCTTATCTGGATGTTTCCTAAATGTTCACCCACACAGTCCACGAAAATACAGTTCATCACCGACGGCAGTGGCAGTCAACCAGAAGCCCAGCAGCCACGCATTTCTGCATAAGGCAAAAACCGGTCAACTCTGGGACATAGCCACCTGCCATCGCTCTGAACATGCAGTCACGTTCCAAAAAAAAACAAAAAAAACTTGGGCAGATTCAAAGCCACTTCACACGAAACTCACAGCTCACAGTGTCGCGCCACGCACTCACTCAGTAGCAGGGCGACGGAACCATCAAGCCTCCTTAGTCGCCTCTTACGACATGGGTGGTAGGCTACAGTGTTGCTATTCTTTGCTTCCCTTATGGGCCCCGGCAACACACGGGAGAGAGCAACTGAATGAACGTGAAACTGAAGAAGCGTGGTTCCAGCAAGTTAGTGCAACTGCACACACAGCTAGAGCATCACTGCGAGTTTTGGAAGAAATGTGAGCAAACCTCACAATATCACGTGGAATTTGGCCTGCTCGTTCTGCAGATCTAACGCCATTAGATTATTATCTATGGGGTTTCTTGAAAGGAAATGTTTACAAAAATAATGTACACACAATTGTGAACATAAAAGAAGTAATCAGAATTATCATTCAAGAAATAACAACAGACACGTTGCAGGGGGTATTTAAAAATATCCTGAGACGTGTGGTAGACATTTCCAACACCACTTACATTGAATACTTCATTGGTACTTTCAAGCTTCCCCAAAACAGCGTTAGACCCTAGCAGTGACTATTATAACTAATTTAATGTATTGTTTAGCTCATTTTTTATGACATCATGTGCTTCATTTTTCAAATTTATTCTATATACAAGATGTAGTGAGACTTTACATGCACCCGATATAAGGACAACATCTACATCCTTAAAGTTTCTGAATGAATAACAACCCCCCCCCCCCCCCCCACCACGAAAAAAAAAAAAACGGAGAGTAGAATGTAAGCTTTGTTAGAACACGATCACCAGTATAACAATCGACGTTGCGGCTAAAACTTTCATTCGCATACAAAGAACAAACACACACCGGTATAACTACATGAAAAGCACTCCGAGAAAAAAAAAAGAATTTATATCTGTTTACCTGTTGTTTACTTGACACGTGTGATGGAATCCACGTGTATGACTATAACAAATGCATTGTATTTTTACAGACAGGTAAACAAACAAACAAACAAACAATCTGTCATTTGGCATAACCCTTTCGCTCATTGCTTTTTGGATGCTTTTATGGTGGATAAAGCGGTCTTTCATGGCCTCGTACATAATCTGAGGATAATCTGCGCAATTCTTCTTCTGTAGCCTTTAATCTCCAGTCTTTGCATTACTGCTTGAATATGTTTGCCCGTTCAGCAGAGGTAGAAAGGATGAGAGAGATGTATTAAAGGAGTTAAGTGTAGAATGGCTCTAGTAGCATCAGCATTTCACAAGATAAAGAATAACTCTATACATAATATCTTTTTCAATCGAGGTCAGGAATAGAGTTCTTAAGAGTTAAAGCGAGTAAATCCTGATGTACGGAAGTGAATCGTGGGTAATCAGCAGATTAGTTAGGAATTATGTAAAAGCTGCAGAGAAGCATTACAGAAAATGATGAGAATATCCAGGCGGGATTAATAACGTAATGAGGATCTCTTGTAAGAGGTTAATTCCTAAAGAGAACTTGATACTAGCACAGAAGTCAGCCCCAAAATCTTCGGCCTGGGGTTCTGCGATGAGTACCACATTTAAATGTGCTACTTATCGTATAATCCCAGACTGAAGATGTTTTGAAGAAGCAAAGAATACCATGGACAGACAGAAAAACCAATGACCAAGTACTACAGGAGACAAATGAACATCGTAAACTGATTAGAGAAATTAGACGTAGACAGTCAAAATGTTTTGGACATGTTATGAGAATAAATGGATTGGAGAACTTAGTGACAACTGGCAAGATCGAGGGGAACAGACCAAGAGGAAGACCGAGAGGAAAATACCTGGATGGCTTGGCCACGTGGCATGGTCGAGACAGGAACACTGAGCTGATCCACGACACTGGTGATCGAGTGAAATGGCGAGTCATGACCGCCCACGCTTTCCGGCATGGCACATGATTGATTGATTCATTGATTGAAGATGTTTTATTGTTTCTTTAATTTTCTGTTCATTGTTTTTCATTTTTTTCCATCTGTCTATTCTTCTCAAGCCGTTCTTATGCCGTAGTCACTGTAGTGTCATTTCCGCGTTTGTATGTTCTATTTTGTGTGTTTGTTTGCTGATATGATACATGTTTGGCAATACACAAGATAGAAGGCCGTGGACGAACGTGATGACCAACGCCACACGAAGAAGAAGAAGAAGAATAAGAAGAAGAAGAAGAAGAAGAAGGAGGAGGAGGAGGAGGAGAAGAAGAAAAAGGAGGAGAAGAAGAAGAAGAAGAAGAAGAAGAAGAAGAAGAAGAAGAAGAAGAAGAAAGAGAAGAAGAAGAAGAAGAAGAAGAAGAAGAAGAAGAAGAAGAAGAAGAAGAAGAAGAAGAAGAAGAAGAAGAAGGAGGAGGAGGAGGAGGAAGAGGAGGAGGAGGAGGAGGAGGAGAAGAAGAAGAAGAAGAAGAAGAAGAAGAAGAAGAAGAAGAAGAAGAAGAAGAAGAAGAAGAAGAAGAAGAAGAAGAGTTGGAGGAGAAGGAAGAAAACTAAAGAAGACTGTAGTGTACTTCTGCATTTCAAGGTAAAATAAACCTGATTAAAAGAAGACCATGAGATGTCTCTAAACTCCCGGATGGAAGAGGAAAGACTACATAAGACAGTAAACTACCTCTGCAAACCAGTTTAGAAGAAAACTAAACACAGCCTCCGCCTCTTCATCGCAAACTAAACAGGTAAGAACTAACCTACACAGAGAGATATCTCTGCACATCAGGGTAATACAGGACAAACACCACACGAAATGCAAAAGAAGAATGCTTAAACGGGATGGCAAAATACGAGCCTCTACACTCCAGGATAGAAGGGGTAAGATGAAATAAGATAAGCAAATTCCAAACATGATTGTAAGTTATTTCTGCACCCAAGAGTAGATAAGCAAAAATTAAACCAGACTGTAAAACATTTCTGCACCACGGGGTAGAGGAACAAACACTAAACTGTAACATGTTTCTACACACTGTGATAGACTAGAACAATCTAAACACCACCACAATCTAAAAGCAAACACTTTGGGAACGAATAGCATTCAACATTCGATATTTCTTACCCTAAACATTTTGAGTTCATACAATTAATTATTTGGTCAATATGTAATAATAACCTACAACGCAACATTCAGTTGGTTGTGTGCTATGGAATGCACACTTACAATTTTGGTAATTTATTTGGTAAATATGTAGGGAGCACTTACAGGATTGGTCACTTATTTGGTAGATATGTAAATAACACTTACACGGAACAATTACCTGATCTTAATTTCTTCATATTTTTTTTTTTTGGGGGGGGGGGAAGCGGGGGGGGGGGGGGGGGGGGGGGGGGGGGGGGGTGGTTAAATAGGTTAGAAAAACTTACTTGATACTTGAATAATTTAGTAAATATGTTAGGAACACTTACTTGATCGTTGATTCTTGATAAAGTAAAGTTGTAGTCTCTCTTTGATGGACTTTTCATTTGTGAAAAATTCCACATGCACTCTGAAACGAAACAAAATACTATTTGCGTTAAAAATGTCCAACTCCCCCCCCCCCCCCCCCCCCAAAAAAAAAAAATCAAATCAAAATAGAAATCATTAATTCTGTAAGGTTGTCAGAATTCCAGATTATGAGTTCTGGAATAGATTAATTTATCAATGTAGAATCGTGTGGAGAAGAGAACGAAGGGAAGTAGAAAAGAATGAAGAGGGGATTGTGAACAGAAGAATAAGGTGGAGCAGGAATGTAATGTTATGTGAGCTTAACGACAAACGCACTCTTTAATGTTTTACCCTAGATAGAGAAAACGTTGCACTTGTTTAGTTGTTTTAAACCAATTAATTTGGATGCAGATACGCCGATGCGACTGAATCAAGCATCACACTGGCCTTCTTCTTTGTCACTTCCCCTTGAGGCAGTCCGGGCACATACAAGAAATGAGGAAAGCCGACGTTGTCCACTGTGATGAACCAACCCGAGTACTACAAAGTTATAACCGTTTGCGATTGCAAGAGAACCATAGCAATTCCCCGTTAGGTTAGACAACCGGGACTCGCGCCATGCACGTGCGGATTGAAGACATGATGAGTATGCTCAGAATAGATGTGTATCTTGTCTTTTGGTTACAGCCAGGTCCATCTACAGTCCATGACTTCATCAAGTATAGAAGTGGAGCTTTGGATAAGACCGAGCTCTATATCATCTTACAAATCAATCGGTCTGTGGGATAAGGATAATCATTGGCACCTTGCCGTCGTGATAGACGATAGTTTGTAACATTGATTTATACCTTTCCATAGCTGAATTAAGAGACCATGTGTTGGCCATGCAGTATATTCCGTCTCCAGGCCTGCCTAGTTTACTCCAGAGGAAAGGTAACACAAATGTGTATGGAACAAGATAAGCTGCCGGTTAGGCAAAGCAATGCTCTAACTGTCCGCCAGTCGGAGCTTCAATTCTAGACCAATTGCCGACCAAGGCTTAGGACCTGATCTGCCCTGCCATGACATTTAACTGGAAGTTGCATTTCCTCGCACTACGGTAAGGCTTGTGCCCTCCCAATTGCGCTTCCGCCCGATGCCGTTGGCACAATGTTTGGTGTTGGATTTGATGAGAGCCGCCCATCATTCGGCACTAACAGAAAGCAGGTAGTACAGTCTATTGTCATACGATAGCTCAGTCAAATCTGACTAAGATCTGAGCCGGTTAAGGATAAAGCCTACAACATATCATATGTCTGACTGTCGGCGGAGGCTGTTGTTGTAGTTTGATAGGGAGCTACTATGATATCTTCAGCGAGGTTAGATGAGGATTCCTCACCTGCGTTCGTTGTCCGCCAGCAGAGGAAAAGACTGTCCAACTATTCATCCGTGTATTCTAGTCTAGAAAATGTGCTGGCTCTTTCAAAACACAAACCCACAACATGCCTTTTTGTTCTGTTTCTAACTGTGACACAAGGAAAGGTAAGTAACTAAAGGACCCTTTCACACCACAAACCCAAAGCATGCTTTATTGTTCTGTTTCTAACAGTGACACAAGGAAAGGTAAGTAACTAAAGGACCCTTTCACACCACAAACCCAAAGCTTGCTTTATTGTTCTGTTTCTCACAGTGACACAAGGAAAGGTAAGTAACTAAAGGACCCTTTCACACCACAAACCCAAAGCATGCTTTATTGTTCTGTTTCTAACAGTGACACAAGGAAAGGTAAGTAACTAAAGGACCCTTTCACACCACAAACCCAAAGCATGCTTTATTGTTCTGTTTCTCACAGTGACACAAGGAAAGGTAAGTAACTAAAGGACCCTTTCACACCACAAACCCAAAGCTTGCTTTATTGTTCTGTTTCTCACAGTGACACAAGGAAAGGTAAGTAACTAAAGGACCCTTTCACACCACAAACCCAAAGCTTGCTTTATTGTTCTGTTTCTCACAGTGACACAAGGAAAGGTAAGTAACTAAAGGACCCTTTCACACCACAAACCCAAAGCTTGCTTTATTGTTCTGTTTCTCACAGTGACACAAGGAAAGGTAAGTAACTAAAGGACCCTTTCACACCACAAACCCAAAGCTTGCTTTATTGTTCTGTTTCTCACAGTGACACAAGGAAAGGTAAGTAACTAAAGGACCCTTTCACACCACAAACCCAAAGCTTGCTTTATTGTTCTGTTTCTCACAGTGACACAAGGAAAGGTAAGTAACTAAATGACCCTTTCACACCACAAACCCAAAGCTTGCTTTATTGTTCTGTTTCTCACAGTGACACAAGGAAAGGTAAGTAACTAAAGGACCCTTTCACACCACAAACCCAAAGCATGCTTTATTGTTCTGTTTCTCACAGTGACACAAGGAAAGGTAAGTAACTAAAGGACCCTTTCACACCACAAACCCAAAGCATGCTTTATTGTTCTGTTTCTCACAGTGACACAAGGAAAGGTAAGTAACTAAAGGACCCTTTCACACCACAAACCCAAAGCATGCTTTATTGTTCTGTTTCTAACAGTGACACAAGGAAAGGTAAGTAACTAAAGGACCCTTTCACACCACAAACCCAAAGCTTGCTTTATTGTTCTGTTTCTCACAGTGACACAAGGAAAGGTAAGTAACTAAAGGACCCTTTCACACCACAAACCCAAAGCTTGCTTTATTGTTCTGTTTCTCACAGT
>JACEFZ010004995.1:425000-430226 GCA_014155875.1 Cepaea nemoralis | reverse complement strand
GTTTACAAATATAGCGATCGGGGTATCTTGAACACACGGATGGGGTTGAGGATTAGAAAAAAGGAGAAAAAAGGAGAAAAAAGGTGGAGAAGGAAGAAGAGGAGAAAAAACCTGTGAAATGCTACATGAAGTGAGCATTTGAACTACACTGTTTCACATCTAGATGTTATAACCTTTACCTTGCAGAAATCCTATTTTTATAAGTCACAAGATAGTCAAGCCTAGAACATCCCGGATGAGACATCCCTTCTGTCATGATGGTCCAGGTGTTTTAGGGTTGAGTATCTTGTAACATGACGGTTCAAAACAAGATCACAAACTGGCATGACAGGTGATATAAATGATACAAAACATTCTGCTGCAGAAAGATTATTTGTACAAAATGCAGTGAAAACATTGCTATGGCATAATGGCTCCTGTAAGAACAAGCCTATGCAGAAATTTGCATGAAATTTCTTTCCAGTAGGTAGCTGATTGGCATATTGCAAGTACACGTCAACATACGGTAAGTTTATGTGACTGCTTCACTTCAGACATCCAAAAATATCAACTTTTAGCCTCCTCATGCCATACATTCATAACAGAGAATTGATTCAGAGATCCCCCTCTGCCGTGCGTCCACCTTGACGAGGTAGAGGGGCTTGAGCGTTCCAATGACCCCAAGAGCTATGCCGACGGTAGCACAGCTACTGGTAGGGTCACCCATGTCGGACAGGTCAAGGGAGAGGGACCAGACGAAGTGACGCACAAACCTGCTGCCTTGTAGGTAGACTGGGGACAGTCAAAGGCTAGGGAAAGCATCCCGAACAAATGCTTGTCGAAATCGGATGTACTGAGCCACAGGCTTGACAAAGAAGTGCAACGTAACTTTATCATTTCATGATGCCACAGATGAAAATTAAATCGTTATGGTGCTAATCCCGTGAAGTCCCATCAGGCGGTGATAGTGCCGGGCCCCCTGCCTCGAGGGGGTCCACCCATGACTACTGGTGGTCACCTTCCCCTGTGCTGTGGAGTCAAGGCACAGAGGAGTAGGTTAAGAGTTATTGACCAAACACCCCGGACACTCAACATACTACAATGGAATGCAGAAGGAGTTTATAACAAGAAAGCCTCCCTAACACAGCGTCTTCATAAAGATAGAATAGATGTGGCATGCATTCAAGAGACACACCTCAACGCCAATCGCACATTTTCAGTCAAGGGATATCAGGCCACACGTTTCGACCGCGAAGGACACAAAGGAGGAGTTCTAATACTTACACGAAATACAATACCTTGCAGCGAAGTATCTGTGATCTCTGACAACCAAACGGAAATTATAGGTGTTGATATAATGATAAAGGACGTGAAAATAAGAATTTACAATCTGTATAGCCCGGCAGATAAGGATCTTACACTCTCAAACATGGAAATAACTGACACAAATTGCATTGTTGTCGGAGACTTTAATAGCCGTTCAGAAAGATGGGGATACCCAGATACTGACAAAAGAGGAGATGAAGTGGAGGACTGGGAAATAGACTCAAATCTCCATCTACTCAACAAAGCGGATGACACACCGAGCTTTTACTCCAGAAGATGGATTACCACTTCTACTCCAGACTTAGCTTTCTGCACAGGAGACATCCTCCACAAAATCGATCGCCATGTGCTTGACCAATTAGCAGGTAGTGACCACAGACCAATCAAGCTTGTAATAAATATGGAGTATGTTCCACAGGAGCAAAAGCCTTTGCCCCGTTGGAATTACAAACGAGCAGATTGGGACAGATTTGCCATACTAACAGACACATATTGTGAAAACATAAATACACGATATGGCAACATGAAGCAAATGGTGGAAAGTCTAAACAGAGCAATAATACAGGCGGCCACTGAGTCTATTCCAAGAGGAGCGAGGAAAAATTACAAACCATACTGGACTGAAGAACTACAAATTTTGGAGGACAAAGTTGAAGATGCTAGGAAGACCGCAGAGAGAGAACAAACAACTGAAGCGAACATCTCTCTCAAAGCCATCTCAGCAAAATATAAAAGAACAGTAAATCAAACAACAAGAGATTGTTGGAGGAAAAAAACAGAAAACCTGAATTTTGACAGGGATGGAAACAAACTATGGAAACTAGTGAAAGCCATGAACAATGAAGGACCTAGAAACAAACAAATAACAATTAAACAAGGAAATGCCTTGCTTACAGGAAAAAAGGCTGCAAATGCACTAATGGAACACTATGCCAGTGCAAACCACATTGATATTACAGCCGAACAGAAGAAATGCAATCAAAGATAAACAGATACATCATAGATATACAGAGACAGCAGCAGAATATATGATGGCAAATCTAACAATGGAAGAAATGGAACAGGCAATGAATACCCTAAAAAAGAAGACATCACCAGGAAAGGATGGAATCACAAATGAAATGCTAATAGGACTAGGCACTAAGGCAAAAAAGAAACTACTAGCAGTCCTAAATTACAGCTGGAAGAGGGGAATAGTCCCTACAGGCATGGAAGGAAGCTATACTAATACCAGTCCCAAAGAAAGGAAAAGACCTGGAAGAACCAAATGGCTATCGACCTATCAGTCTTCTTAGCTGTGTAGGAAAATTAATGGAACGCATTATCAATGGCAGGCTAACATGGCATCTGGAAGAAAACCAACTCTTAACACCTCACCAAGCAGGATTCAGAAAGTACAGATCCACTGAAGATCAAATAACCTATATAGCTCAGGAAATAGAGGATGCCTTCCAAGAGAAAAAGCACACACTAGCGGTCTGGATAGATTTAGAAAAAGCATTTGATAAAGTATGGAAGGAAGGACTGAAAGTAAAACTACAAAAAATGCATGTCTGTGGGAAAATGTACAAATGGATCAGCCACTACCTTGAGAACAGAACTGCCAGGACAAAAGTACAAGGACAAACCAGCAAAATGATGCTGTTGGAGCAAGGTGTCCCCCAAGGAGGAGTTCTTTCACCAACATTATTCCTAGCATATATAAACGACATCACGGAAAATTTTCCAGCCAGAGTACACACATCATCCTTTGCAGATGACCTAGCCATATGGACATCTGAAGAATATATTAGTACAGCTAACAGCAGAATACAGCAAGCCCTATTAGCGCTAGAGGACTGGTCAAAATCATGGCTAGTGAAGATAAGTGAGGAGAAAACAACATGCACAGTGTTCTCCCTCTCAACTAAAACTCAGCAACCTAAGCTGGTATTGAATGGAAAAATATTGCGCCATGAAGAAAATCCAAACTATCTAGGAGTCACCTTTGATCGTCGCCTGACATGGAAGACACAGGTTGAGAAAAATCGAACAAGAGCAAGGCAAAGAATGGCAATCATGAAAAAGCTTGCTGGTACAACGTGGGGAGCAGATGAGAAAGTTCTCAAGAAGTTATATACTGGACGGGTGAGGCCAGTACTGGAATATGGCATTGCAGCTTGGGCAACAGCAGCTAAGTCAAACTTTAACAAAATAAGTAGAGTCCAAAACCAAGGAATGCGAATCATAACTGGAAGCCTGAAGACAACGCCTATTAATGAATTAGAAAAGATAACTTGTTTACAACCAATGCAGGATAGAAGAGATAGCAGAGCCCAGCAACAAGCTGAAAAATTTAGAAGATTGACAGACCACCCTATGTATAAAAGGTTTAGTGGTTTTGGAAAGGGAAGACTGAAGCGTAGCAACTTTGTAGAAACTGCAAAACGAAAGATTAGGGCAGATCCCATACTTAACATATCAACAGTCAAACCCATTTACAATGCAGACAAGTTCCCAGCTTGGAGACAGCAGCAACTGCCTGAGATGATAGAAAACATTCCTGGTATTGAGAAAAAGAACACTCAGCATGAAACCGAAAGAAGAGAAATAACCCTAAACTACATAAAAGAACATTACCCAAGCAGCAATTGGACCCATGCATATACAGATGGATCAGCCAAAAATTCAGTAGAGAATGGAGGAGGAGGAATTCTCCTAAATTTAAAAAATGGAGTGAAAAAAACACATTCAGTGGCAACTGGAAAGTTTTCAAGTAACTTCAAAGCGGAGGTAGAGGCTCTGAAAACTGCAGCAGAAATGCTTTTGATGGAGGAAAATAAAGACACGCAAATAGCTATCTTTACAGATGCAAAGTCAGCTGTCTCAATACTGAAGAGCAAAAACAGCACAGAACTAGCTGACCTAAGAGCAGCACTCCATGGTCTATGCCAGAAATCCAAAAAAGTTGTAATACAGTGGATCCCATCACATTGCAGTATACCTGGAAATGAAGAGGCTGACAGACTGGCAAAAGAGGGCGGACGACTACCACAGCCTGACATAGACATAACCTATAATGAGGCAAAGAGGTTGATAAAAAGCACTTATAGAACCAAATGGGAATCAGAGCATCCAGGCCACCAGAAGGATGATGCATATTACAAACTCGACCGAAGAGAACAAGTAGCAATCTTCAGACTCCGCACAGGACATAACAGGCTGAAATACCACTTGTTCAACAAACTAAAGATAGGAGATACAGATGAATGTAATTGTGGAACTGGTAAAATGACAGCTAAACATTTGCTGCAAGAGTGCCCAATATATGCAGAACAGAGAAAGATATTTTGGCCCACACCTGCTTCATTCGAGGACAAGCTTTATGGAGATATCAACAAGCTCAAGTCGACTGCAGCTTACTTTAACTGTATTCAGGTTGACATTTAAATGTACATGAAGAAGTTTTTAGACTGCCACACTTCATACCACAGGCATGTCGGTTACACAAGCCTCCCAGAGGCATGAAATGGAATATTGCTTGGATAGCAAATCCATTACGTGGAAAGTCCGAATCGAAAGCTCACTGTGTGGGCTTCATAAAAGGTGGAAAAAGCGTCCTAGTGGCACAAAATGGAATATTGCTTGGATAGCAAATCCATTACGTGGAAAGTCCGAATCGAAAGCTCACTGTGTGGATGTCATCTGCAAACTGCATTCTTCTGGCTTCTGGAAGAACAGCCTATGGTGAACGGAAGGCCCAATATACGGAAGTAAGGCTAAGCAGCCATGTGCAGGACGTGACGATTCCTTGGGTGAGCCCAGTACCAGAGCGCTGTGTGATGGCTCTGCAATTATGGAAGCCTCCTTGGATGGCGGGGAATGCCCATGGTCTGCCCCTGCCTTCCCTTGAGGGCCGACCAGGATGCCTTTGGCTGTTCT